>JAJOOS010016679.1:0-23651 GCA_029582725.1 Solanum chiquidenum
CCACATACCTCAACTTTGGAGAATCCTTGATGAAGATTGGAATGGAGAATTGAAGCTTGAGATTGAGTCTTGAATTCGGAATTAGAGCTTGAGATGTTTGAATTTGGTTGAGGATCTTGGAGGAATTTGGAGAGGTCTTAGAGAGTGGTTTTGAGTGTTTTGAAGCTAGAAAAAAAATGACTAAGTATGGGACATATCCCCTTTTTATAAAAGAAAAACGCTCCAGCCCTGCTACAGTAACTTTGCTCACTGGAAATTGCAAATTTGCTCCGACAGGTTTTACAAAAATGGTCATAACTGCCTCATTCTAACTCGGAATGAAGTGAAACCAAGTGCATTGGAAAGCTAACTCATAGAGGTTTAATTTAATAGGTTACGGCCCTTCCAGTTCCTTGTGTGCTAAGAGATATGCCCCTTTAAAGTTGACCCTGAACATCGCATTTTTTGCCATTTTCGAATTTTGATACGGTTGCTCTAAAATTCGGGTTAGACCCATCACCCACTCAATTTGACCCCTGAATAAGAATATGAAGTCGAATTTCCGAAATCATGTACGGGTTTTGAGATATATGGAAATTACCATTATAGGTGTTTCCAAAGCACATTTTCGGGCATTTTTGGGGTCGTTTCAGTGTCATGAGGTTTGGTAAGAAGGAGAAGCTTAGTCTCCGGTATATTGGCCCTTACAGAATATCGAAAAGGGTAGATAATGTAGTTTATGAGTTGGAGCTATCACAAGAGTTGTCAGGGGTTCATCCAATTTTGCATGTCTTCATGTTGAAGAAGTGCATCGGCAATCCTTCATTAATCATACCAACCGAAGATATTGGGATCAAGGATAGCTTATCTTATGAGGAGATTCTTGTTTAGATTCTACATCGCCAAGTTCGCAAGTTGAAAACAAAAGAGGTAGCATCAGTCAAAGTCCTTTGGAGGAATCAATTTGTTGAGGAAACTACTTGGGAAGCGGAGGAGGATATGAAGAAGAGATATCCACATCTCTTTGAATCTGGAGAAATTCCAGACCAAGGTACTAATTCTCTTCTTAGTACTCTTTAACTTATGAGATTGCATGTTGTATTTGCATTGCTTGTTGGGTATTTAAGTTGAATGTTAGATGTTGCACCCTTAGACTACTAAGAGTAAGCTCGTTCAAGGATGAACGTTCCCAAGGGGGAGATATTGTAACACCCCGTAACTAGAAAGACCTAACAAGGAATTTAAAAAGACGAAATAGTCATTTTTGTAAAGTATAAAAATCTGGAAATTTTTAAGTGTGTTAAAGTTGAGTTTTGGTCAACTTCAAACGACCATTACTTCTAGCTCAAGATGAGTTAGGGGTGTTTCCAGATATTAGAGGAAAGATCTTGGAATAATCTTCCCAATGCCTCCAAGTTTTCACGATTCCATTTTTGTATGAGATAGATATGCCCATTCGAAGTTGGGTTGTTCGAATAATAAATCTCCAATCTGGATTTTAGAAGGGTAGTTTGGTCTTTTCCTTATCATTTTATTTAATTTGTTTTTGGTAATTATTTACGGGTATAAACTGAACTTGGTCATTTTATGCTTTTACGATATTGAGTTAGGGTTGTACAAAAGAGAAAAGAAGAAGAGAAAGGAGGAGAAGGAGCAAGAATCGTCAAATTCTTCAAGAATCGTTTGTGGATTTCATCAAGGGGTGATTCCTATGAGGTATATGAGTTCACACAGCATTGGATTAGTTAACCCACGCGCAAACATGTTTAATTCAGCATGATTCGTCTTAAAAGTTGAAAGTTTGAATATTCTTGATGTCTGTTCTTGAATTGACTTTCGTTCTTGAATTTGGGATGAGATTGAGGAGTTCTTGAGAGTTTAAGGTCAATTTATAGTTATGTTTGATTAAATTGTTGTGTACATATGCTGGGTATCTGAATTTAAAGAGAATTGGAGAAAAGGAAGCGAATTTAGGCGATTTGGGGTTAGAAAACAAAGAAGGAACAAGTCGGCAGAATCTAGATACAGGTCCGCATCATAGACCTATTCCTCAGGATTGCCAAAATTTTCTCCACGTCACGGAATGGTCACAGACCGTTCTGCCTCAAAATTTATTTCACGACCAAATAATTAAATGCATCTCTGCATTGCGGACTTGCTTCTAGTCAGTGATTTTTTTTATCTTTTCTCATGTTTAACTATCTAAAAACACTCCCAAACATCATGAGATCTTTCCTATCACAAATCTCAATCCTTGAATCCATAATTCATTGCAAGGATCAGTTAAGAGTCAAGTCAAGAGGAGTTAAGAGCCAAGTCAAGAGAATTTCATAGAGTCTTTCAAAAGTCTTTTACAAATGTTTTAACTTTGTTTTAAGACTTGAGTTTTAGTTGAGTAAAGAGTAAAGTTTGAAGTTCATTTCTTCAAAAGAGTATATCAGGACTATGTATTCCCAGAGAGTAAAATGTTTTCACATTTAAAGAAGAGCGGAAACCTTGATTTCCCAAGGGCCTTTGAGCTAGTTTTTAGTAAAGAGTAAATGCTTTCATAATTAAGCAAGAGAGGAAACTTTGATTTCCAAGATAGCCTTTGAGATATGTTTATGAGCAATTATCTCAAATCACAGAAAGAGCTAGTATCATATTTTGGGAGTAGTATTGAGCACCGATATGTGGGAGCGTTCAGATAACTCACAGCCCCCATAAGCCATGTAGCCACCATGGGTAGAAAAGGGTCATACTTTTAGATGATTCCTTAATGCTTTTTGGCGTAGACTAGTGGATCCACTTAGTACTTCAGGTTCTATACCCTTGGCAAGGCATATGACAGCCCTGGCAGCATGAGGCAAAACACTGTATCATCACAATAGCTCTTACGTGATGGTTGTCGGTAAGAGAAACTCTCACAAAAGTAATTGTATTCGTGTATACATAATTAAATGTATTTTTATATACATTTCAGAGTTATATGTATCTTTGCATATATATTACACTTGTTTTAAAGTGCTTTATATTGAAAAAGGTTCAGTTATGTCGAGTTGAGTTGAGCCAAGTAAGTTCTTCAGTTCCTTTCAAGCTTATGTCTTGTATTAGAATTCCCCTTGCATACTAATGTTTAGAATTTCTGTTCACGTAATCAACGTCACAACTTCCAGTACGAGTGTCTATGATCGTAGGATAGTATAGTAACCCAATCAAGGTTTGGGGTTGTGTCTTAAAGGAGCTGTAGTGAAAATAGTAGTTGAACTAATTTTTTATCCTAATTAGCTGTATTTTCAGAAATTTGCGAATAAACCAAAATAAATTAGATGGGCGACATTAAATAGTCAAATATCGATGGATTTTTTTTCTTTTTCACAAGTATAGAAAACAAAATAAAAATAACAAAGGAAATCAACTATGAGGAGGAGTTCTTGCGGTGTGACCGTAATACAAGTTGAGATAAATAGTTGGGTACATGCTTTCGATAGCAAATATGCAAGATAATAGTGACTAGGCTAAGCTTTAGATGAAAATAAGTTCCCTCCCGGGCAACTTACCCCGTTTCAAATGCGTTCCTCTCGGACACCCATTTGTCGCATGAAGATCAACCTACGCCTTACCCCACTCACTCTCTCGAGCTGAGTATTAGAATATGGGACTAGGACTGACCTTCTCTGGTTGAACCTCATGTGGACCCACTCCTTAGGCCATCAGTCTAGTGGTCTTTATTTCATAACCTCCCTCTCGGGCAAGCCGAAAACACATGGGTGGCTTTGTATTTGCAACTACAAACCCATTAAATTAAAACACAACCACTATGTGAAATCACCATTAAAATACATCTAGCCTATCAGCAAGTAAGACCCAACAATAATATCAACACATATTTGCTAAATCACACCCCAAGAATGGGGGTTTTTAGCCACACATCAAGAGATAAAAAATTATACCTTTAATGATGTTGAAATCAAATGGGTATAGAGAAATAAGTCTAGATTTGAGCAAAGGAAGAAAAATCCAAGAGACCCACTTCCCAAACTTGAAAAAATATCCAAGCTAAAGTAAAAAAATTACAGTAATATTCCACACCACCTTAAACTAGCCAAGTGTTTAGTATTTATAGACTTCAGAAAATAATGCTGGTGGATCGCTTGGCGAGGTTAGTCTCGAATGTTGAATAACTCAGCGATTCACTCTTTCTTCTAGTTCATCGCCTTTTGTACCTTGCCTTCAGCATCTATGCGTTCTGGATCATTAGGCGGTATACTTTTACTTCGCAAAACTCATCGGCGAAGAGCCAACTGCTCCTTTAATTGCTTTTCAATCCACTTTCTTCAGGGCTTCACATACTGGAACAAAGGTCGTAGTGCGTCCCTTTGGCGATTCACCATGTGTACTTGGCGATGCTCAGACTTCATCTTCTTCGTTCTTTTCCCCTTTTTTCTTCCTTTTTGCGCATAAGTGTCCATGCTTCCACTAACACTTCAAATACCTGAAACTTATGCATTTTCATCAGATATTGAGATAGAACAAGCATTTGAGGACTCTGTTTCTATTAAAATAGAGGCCTAAATGAGTTCAATTTGTGGACTCATCAACACCCCCAACTTAAACTTTTGCTTATCCTCAAGCAAACTCAAGTCTAGTCGTTCAAAAAGGATGTCTAAAATAGTGCTACACAAGACCCAATCATGAACATACACAACAAGACTCAGACTACTTATGCAAAGATCAATTGTGTACTCAAATATTCAAGTTGTGACACACCAATATCAAAGATTCTCAAGCTCAACGAAAGTATCTAAATGCCCTCACACAAAGAATGATTTCATATTCACACACAGAGGATAATCAATTTAAGACCAGGAATCAGATGCAACGCTCACACTCAAAAAGACAAACACAATGCATGTTTTTACCCATAGGTTTACCCTTATTTTCTAATCGACTTTCGGTTCGTCTTACTCAAGATCATAAAGGTCTTTTCAAGGCTTGTAATGGGGTTGAGTGCATAGGTATGGTCATTTAGGCTCAGTGACTTCTTCATCCTCATGAGATGTGGTGTTCTCAAAATGTCCTTTTCCTTTCCCTCGTTACTTTTTCTTCAAGTGCTTCTAAGTTATCCATTCATTCACTCTCCATGGATTGCTTGGAAACCCAACTCCTTTTGTACCTTTACTTAAAAATTATATATATATATACATACTTTTTTTTTGAAGGGTTTCCATTTAGTTTTGCAATACCATGGGTTAGAGAAACTTTTTCTTTCACTTCTTGACTTCTCCTTCTCCTTTTCACCACACCCCCAACTTAGGCTTTTGGCCTAGGTTGGCTATTCACTAAACCACAAATCAAGAGGATTATAGGTAGTGGGTCAAGTAAGGTCTAGGGTACATCAAGTTTCTTCCAAAGAAAGGTAAGGCTCAAGGGGTGTTCAAAAGAGTTTCACACACTCACGGGTAGGCCACAAAAGAGGTATATGTCAAATTTGGCTCACACTCTTTAAAGTTGCCTAAGATCATCTCAAGAGCACACCTTTCTAAATCAATCAGACTAATGGGGCAAATTCTACGTTGTTCATGCATAGTTCAAAGTAAGCTAATTACATAAGGCATCGACACATCAGTCAAACAAGACTACACATATTTGGTAGTGTGCAACGGTCATTACAAGAGAATCAATTCAATAAATGGCTAATCACAACAAGATGCAAAGAGTTTACATATTGTCTATGCAACTTCATTTGGTCTCGTCGTAGCCGCATGTTCATATTCGTTCGATTAAGAGCACTATTCAAGTCATTAGTGTTGATCGAAACTGATGCTTAAATTTTGCAAAAGAACAGCCACTTTCAACACAAGTGGTGGCGAAAATTTTTGGAAAGCAAAAAATTTAATTCGCATCAATTAAAAACAAACAAAGGAGCCATGAGCTCAAACATCCACTATAAGCAGTATAAAAACACAGAACAACCCAAATATATACAAAATAACACGAATATCAACACAAAAGGTGTGGGCCTCACCCCACCACAATTAAAAGACATTTGTCCTCAAATGCAAATGAAAGTAATTCAATAACATAATACAGAGAGGGAGGTAGAGAAATGTCATGTGTACACAGTCTCTCCATTTGTTGGGGCGGCGTGATTCTTTATTTTTGCGTCAGGTCTGACTCTATTTTCTTCTTCGAGTATGATCCTTCGATGATTTTAGCATTGAAAGAGGAAGGAAATGTGGGGACGTTAGGTGATTCGCTAAGTGATTTGGCGAACTCTGCTCAGTGTCGCTAAGCAGTTCGTGCTCCCATTTTCAACCCACTGTCTCAAATGATTTGCAGCTCCTTGATTCATTCTTGTGCTTAAATAAGTCAAATAGAAGGAAAGCCTAGCCTGATCAAGTATAACCTTTTTGTTGATATGGTGGTCAAAAGCATACGAACTTGTCATCAATCACACAATATCTTCACTCGGGTGTCGTCTCTGTCCATCATCATCATATCAGCTCTGCATTTGATTTCAAAGTCAACTGAGAGGGTCTTGGGGTGTAGTCGATTCTCCTCTTGCAATGGCTACTCCAGAATTGACTATCTCATTAGGGGGATGCGGATAGATAAAAGTGCACAAGTTTATAGATAAAACCCATTGTCGAACGCTATCCAATTTATGCGCATTTGGTGTTCTCAGTCGTGAACGCCAAATTGTTTGGTGGGTCGCCAAGTGGCTTATTTTGCTGAATTCACTGAGCTCTACAGAGATCTTGGGGGTTTAACAACGGCCTTGATCGAGATGACCGACAGAATCAATGATCCACCAATGGTTACATCTGCTCGCCGAATTAATCAGAATCTTCAATTCATATGGGAATCCCAACGGCGGTTGTCAACGAGATCACCAACACTGTTGGCGATTCACCAATATTTTCTACTGACCGCCGAGTTTTCCAGGACCCAATCTGAAGATATCTAAAGTCAGTTGGCGGACAAAATCTGTGGCGCTGAGTGTCTTGGAGATTCGCCAATTGGACCTGTTGGTCATCCCCCTGCACTTTTCAGAGCACCTTCCACACTGAAATCTGTAAAACTAACACACCATTATTCTACCGATACGCAAATAAAAATAACAAAAGGTTTTGGGTGGCCTCCCAAATAGCACCTTAGTTAACGTCGTGGCACGATGCAAGTCAACATTTACTCTTCATCCTTGGAGTCACCCATGATGTAGTTAAGTGAGTCCTCGATGAATGGTGGGTATTGACCTGTCATCAAATGGCTTATATGAGCATCTTACAGCTGAATCGTCATGGATTTTGCGGTGGTCGTTTCATTTAGCATTTCAATGTTGTCTTTCATGTTATTCAACTTCTTGTCCTGTTCTTCGAGTTTTTATTGAATGATTAAAAGGGCATCATCTTTTTGCACATCCCCATGCATCTTTCTATGTTTTCACTCTCGAAGGGAGAAGCCCTTCTCCCTTTCCCTGGCTTGTACTTCTAATCCAATCACCCATTTAGATAAAACATTTATTGAGCCACTAGTTTGTCCCATTGGTATTTCTTTTGAGTTACTTTGATGAGTTTGACCATATTGTCAAGTAGTGTTACAACAACTTCGTAGGGTTGGTTGAGCATTCCGCCCTCTAAAAGTTGCTCAGTTATGCTTTTGTTTTCGGGTTCGATACCCCGATAGAAGCAATTCAGCAGCGTCTTATCAGGCATCCCATGAAATGGGCATGTTTGCAATATTTCTTTGAACCGCAGCCACACTTCTGGAATTGTCTCCTCCCCTGCTTATTTGAACGTTAGTAGATTATCCTTGAGGTTCAGTAGTTTCAGGAGAGGATGATTTGTGTGATACCCATAGTGATTATCCATTCTTGTTTCCTGCTTTAATCTTCAGACAGACAAAACAAAACTACAACTAAGATTAGTAAGAGTAAAACATCAAAAAACAAAAACTCTTATTAACTACATTTTCACGTGACACCACTCCCTGGCAGCGGTGCCATTTTGATGTTTAGAATTTCTATTCACATAATCAACGACACAACTTCCAGTACGAGTGTCTAAGATCGTGTGATAGTATAGTAACCCAACCAATGGTTGGGGTCATGTCCCAAGGGATCGGTAGTGATAATAGTATTTAAACTAAAATTTTATCCTGATTAGCTGTAGTTTGAGAAATTTGCGAATAAAACAAAATAAATTCTATGGGCAACACAAAAGTGTCAAATATCAATGGGGTTTTTTTTCCCACAAGTATAGCAAAAACAATAAAAATAACAAAGGAAATCAAGTACGAGGAGGATTTCTTGGGGTGTGCCGCAATACAAGTTGAGATAAATAGTTGGGTACATGCTTTCTATAGTAAATTTGCAAGATAATAGTGATTAGGCTGAGCTTTAGATGGAAATAAGTTCCCTCTCAGGCAACTTACCCCATTTCAAATATGTTCCTCTTGAACACCCATTTTCCGCATGAAGACCAGCCTACGCCTTACCCCACTCACTCTCTCGAGCTGAGTGTTAGGATATGGGACAAGGGCTCACCCTCTCGAGCTGAACCTCATGTCGACACACTCCTTAGACCATCAGTCTAGTGGTCTTGGTTTCACAACCTTCCTCTCGGGCAAGCCGAAAACACATGGGTGGCTTTGTATTTGCAACTATAAATCCATTAAATTAAACCACAACAACTAGGTGAAATCACCATTAAAATACATCTAGCCTATCAGCAAGCAAGACCCAACAATAATATCAACACATATTTGCTAAATCACACCCAAGAATGGAGGTTTTTAGCCACACATCAAGAGATAGAAATTTATACCTTCAATGATGTTGAAATCAAATGGGTATAGAGAAATAAGTCTTGATTTGAGCAAAGGAAGAAGAATCCAAGAGACCCACTTTCCCAACTTGAAAAAATATCCAAGTTAAAGTAAAGAAATTAGAATAATATTCCACACCACCTTACACTAGTCAAGTGTTTAGTATTTATAGACTTCAGAAAATAGTGTTGGTGGATCACTCGGTGAGGTTAGTCTCGAACGTTGAATAACTCAACGTTTCGCTCTTTCTTCTTGTTCATCGCCTTTTCTACCTTACCTTCAGCATCTGTGCGTTCTGGATCATTAGGCGGTATACTTTTGCTTCACAGAACTTATCGGCGAAGTCTCGACTGCTCTTCTAATCACTTTTTGATCCACTTCCTTTAGGGATTCACCTACTGGAACAAAGGGCGGAGTGCGTCCCTTTGGCGATTCGCCAAGTGTACTTGGCGATGCTCAGGCTTCAGCTTCTTCATTCTTTTCCGCCATTATGTTCCTTTTTATGCCTAAGTGTCCATGCTTCCACTAACACTTCAAATACCTAAAACTTATGCATTTTCATCAGATATTGAGATAGAACAAGCATTTGAGGACACTATATTTATTAAAATATAGCCCTTAATGAGTCCAATTTGTGGACTCATCACATACTCCTACATTTAATGTATTCATGCCATTTGGCCTGCATCTTCTTATGATGCAGACACAAGTAACCAAAAATCAACATCCAGCGCATCATTGATCCAATTGAGCTTCAGAGTTGTTGGTGAGCCTCCTTGCTTCTGAAGGATCCCCTTTTTCATTACTTTATCATTTTAGTTCGTTAGGATATCGTGGGTCTTGTCCCAACATCCATCTTAGTTGTTTAGAGGCTTCGTAGATAGACAGTGATATGTTAGTTCATTCGTCATTATCTTGTTATTGGGTTTTGTTCAGATTTGAGTTGCCACTTTGTTAAGATAAATGTTTATTTAGAAAACATTATGACTTTAGTTTGAGACGGTTGAGTTATCTTGCATTTGAATTATGTTCTTAATGCTTAAAGTCTTCCGCTGAGTAAGTAGGCCAGGCCAAGGGTTCTCTTGGGGACATCAATGGTTCTCGAGTGCCAGTCCCGCTCAAGGTGTAGGCTCGGGGAATGACACGGGAAAATTCTAAATATGCTATTTTTCTGCCCCTTATACCACTAGAAAACCCTTAAAACATATTTCTTAACTCCTATAAAGCCCTAAAACAATTCTATTTCCATCTTTTAATCCATCATTATCATCTCCCTCAAACCTTAAGACAAAACCCTAAAGAAAAATTAAAGTAAAAGACTTCATTAAAGATTCTTTCAATCTTTTTCAAGATTCTTCTTCAAGGTAAGTCTTTCTAAAATAATTTCATTCTAAATAATTAATGAAAATCATAATTCTTGGTCATAGAGATCTTAAGAAACTAATTCAAGAATCTCATGAAAGGTTTTCTTGATTGTTTACCTTTAAGCTAGGGTTTCAAGACATCTAATGAAGTTCTTCTCATGATTCTTCAAGAACCTTGTTCTTTCAGGTATGTAAGGCTTTTATAGTGTTGGTCTAGTTCGTCCTCACACACCACATCTACTTTCAAATCAATAAAAGAGAAACCTAGGATTCTACCCCTAGATTTGAGTATTCTTGAGATAAATTGATTTTGAGTTCCTGAATTCCTGATTCTTTTAAAAATTATATTCCTAATTATTGAGTTTCTATATTGTTATCAATATCATTGAGTTGATTTGTTCATGTCTATATTTCAGCATGAACCATATTTTGAGTTATAAATCTTGGGAAGCTTTTTAAAGCCAACACTTAAGTTTTAAACTGAGTTTTTGAGAAAGTTAAGATGAGATTAGAGTTCTATAATATGATTAGTATGACAATCAAGTATGACATCAATGTTTAAACAGTATCATATCTAGTTATGTAACAATGTTTAAGCAGTATGGTATCTCGTATGCCATCAATGTTTAAGCAATATGGTGTCTAGATATACCATCGATGTTTATGTAGTATGACTTTCTGATTCATTAGTGATCATATTAAAATATGATTTTGATAAAGACTTTTCAAGTATGAATTGAGTAAGAGTATAAAGGGACTATGTATTCCAAAATGTATCAGTTTTTACATTGATAAAAAAGAAACTTTAATTTCTAAATGAGTTATGAGTTCAAATGATATTTCTAGAGTAGTTACCTCTTTTAAGAGGGTACTTTGAGCAATTATCTCAAACCAGAGGAAGAGTTATGTTTTTAAACATATGAGCATGAGTTATATATATTTTTGGGAGTAGTATTGAGCACTGATATGGGAATGAGTTTAGAAGACTCAAAATTTGAATAAACCATGTATGTCAACATGGGTAAAGGATCATACTTTTTAGATGATTCTTTATTTCTTTTTAAGTATCGCTTAGTGAATCCACTTAGTTGAGGAGTTCTATACCCCGACAAGGTATATGACAGTTTTGGAAGCATGGACAATACGTTGTATCATCATGTAGCTCATAGTGATGATTATCGGTAAGAGAATCTTCGAAATATAGTTAAAAGTGTATTTTTTATGTCACATAATATGTTGAGTTCAGAGATGAGTAAGTATTTTGTAAAGTTTTAATAATTTCATTTTTTTATTTCTTTACATCCAGTTGAGTATATATCAAAGACCTTTTATTCAGTTATTTTAATATTCAGCTATATTACATACTCTTACATTCAATGTAATGATTTCATTCGACGTGCATACTTTAATTATGTAGATACAAGTTCTTAGGATCGTCAACAAGAGTCCGTTAAGATCATTTCGTCAGCTTTTGAGTAAGACCTTCTTTCTTCCAGAGGACTCCAATTTTGTGAGTTATTAGTAATAGTTTTGAGGAGTCGTTGGACTTTTTTCGACACTCATCTTTATACAGTAGAGTCTTCATAGATAGGATGTTTGGAGAGTATTTCAGTTTCAAATATTTTATTCAAAACTTATGTTTCATACTAAGTATATTCAACTATGTTTTGACATTGAGTAAACTTCTTTTAAACATTTCTTTTAATTTGATGCTTATGTATGCTCAATTTAGTCATCTGCTTGTAGTTAGCTAGGATGAGAGTTTGCTTGGGGACCAGGAAAGGTTATTGAGTGCCGGCCACATCCAGAGTATAGGCTCGAGTCGTGAAAAACTTGGTATCAGAGCACAAATTTAAATTGTCCTAGGGTCTCTATAAAACTGTGCCAAGTATGATCTTATTTATGGTTGTAAGGGGCCCACATCTATAAAAGAGGGACTATAGACATTTAAGAAAAGTTTCCCTTCTTTCATACTCTAAATCGTGCAGTTGAACTATGTCATAAGTGTCACGCCCCGAGGCTACCCCCTGGATGTAAACACGGGACCTTAGGATCACGAGAGACCCAAGCTAACCCTGAGCTGGCATATCATAGCATACTAAGATAACTAAAGTGACAAATACTATTCCGAAGCTTAAATCCATAATATTACTGAAGTGAGGAATACCTAATTATCTTAATATATAAGCTATTAGTTTAATAAGAACTAAAAGATAGAACTCAAGATAAAACTGAATCTAATTATGTCTGAGTAAAAGCCTCTAACTTACTAGATATGTTGGGACAAGCCCCTAGTTAACACTAGCAAAACTAAAAGTAAAATAAAACATGTTTATCATCCTCGAAGAATGAGGACTCACCACTGATAATGCTGAGTACGGATTAGGAATCGATCTACACGCGATCTGAATATTGTGGGCATGAACCTACATAACGAGAAGATGTAGCACAGAGTATCCGTCAGTACTTGAAAGATATTGATCATCTAGAATAGGATAAAGTTGAACAATATAGACATAACTTAATAAAACATACTAATCAATGATATGAGATGGACATGAGGAATATATTGAACATACTGAATATGAATTAAACTGAATATGAACTAAACTGAATGTAATGACTAACTACAAAACATGTTGAGACTGAATATTGAAGAATAACTGAAGACCTGGTCAAATGCACTGAAGTATGATTGTGGGAGCTACTATTAACCGACATAAAACCACGTTAGCTAAACATGAAGTCTGATGTATACGCCCTATCGAGAGGACCCAATATACCTTGCAAGGGGTATAAAGGCATGACTGGCGTGATAACTAAATATGATGCCCACAGAAGGGACTTAACTTTTGGGGCCACTTAGTTTTGGGACAATGAGGGTGAGTGACCCTAGTCCAAATCGGAATTAAGCGTACTCGTAATTAGAATGTGTACAATACAACACAACTGAAATAAACTGGATACCTCAAGATTCTGACATGCTAACTCAAAATGAAACATTAAGTACACATAATTAAACATTTGAAAACTGATGCATGTATATCTATATAAACTGTAATTCATGAACTAAATGAATCTACACAACTAGGATTCTGAGTTTCATGCAAAAATTAAGAAATACGGTGACAAAAATATTATATTATGATTTGGATTACTCTAACAACATAATCACAAAAATTATCTGAAGTTCTAGAAACCCTAAGTCTAAACAATATGACGGGAATCAAGAATCTGACTAAATTATTGGGTCCTAATGGGCGAAAAGAACCCACTAGTGAAATCCCACATACCTGTGACAAAATCCACGGATAAATCCTTTGATTTCGGGCTGAAACTTCAAAGAAACATACTGATTATTCTAAGGAAAATTGGTGCCTCTTTCTTCTTCTTTTTTTGTTCTAAGTTAGAATGATTTTGGTGAATGAGTGATCAGGGTAAGTTCTGATTAAGTTACTATGCTCAAATATACAAGAACTACGTAGTTTAAAGGTTAAACGACATATTTTAGGTGTCCAACGTATAGGGGAAAAGACCAAAATGACCCCACTAAAAATCTGACGAGGCCCGACCACAGACGAAATGATGAACCCTCACTAGGACCACAGTCCATCCTATGGGTCGTGGTTTTTGGCCTAGTGACTACTGATTCTTGGCCCTTCACTTTACGGTCCACTTCAGAGACCGTGTGAACGATCACGGACTGTGAAGGTTATCCTGGTCCTTCACTTGGGATAGTGGCCTACTGGATTGGATTCACGGAAGCCAACACGACCTTTCTTAAACACTACGGCTCGTAAAGAACTCTATTGTCTGATATCTGATCCTGGTGGGTTCTGCTTGGCTTGCTCAAGCCTCTAAACTGCTCATGTGGTTGTCCACGGCCCGTGAAAGGTCCCGTGGTCCACCATTTTTGGGCGTGGTGTGAATCCACGGGCAGGTCGATGTACCGTGGTTCTATTCACTATCTGTGAACCCTTCTGTGGTTCATCCATTCTTTTCTGTTGTTCTGTTCTGATAAGTCCAGAGGAGTTACAATATCTCTCCCTTGGAAACATTCATCCTCGAATGAAGTCTAAACTAGCTGAAATATGAATGGAAAGTGCTGCCAGCCCTACCACTAAGTACTGAAAACTAAAATCTAACAAGACTCAGTTCCAAGAACATGCAAATACGCTGAAAATGCAAGTATAACAGAAGGAACATGATACTAAGACTAAATTTATGAAAGAGTAAATGAAAGACTGGAGAGGAACTATTCTAGACTGTTACACCACCATTTCTACACTGTTACACCACCATCTGCTATGTTCATAAGGCAAACTCCTAAGCGAGTATGCCGGTGAACCTCTTTCGCTAGTTCTTTCCTTTCTTCCTCAACATGTGCTACACTACCCATGGATAGTCTTCTAAAATCATCATCTACTACGTTGGCCTTACCAGGATGGTAAAGCACATTCATATTATAGTCCTTGAAGAATTTAAGCCATCTCCTCTAGCGAAGATTTAACTCTTTTTGGGTGAACACATATTGAAGGCTCTTATGGTATGTGAACACATCTACATGAACGCCATACAAGTAATGTGTCAAAATCTTTAGGGAAAATATTACGGCTGCAGGTTCGATGTCATGAGTCTGATAGTTCTTCTTATGCACCTTAAGCTTCCTAGAAGCATAAACTATAACCTTACCTCGCTGCATCAATACACAACCTAGGATGACTCTGGAGGCATCACAATACATCACATAACCATCTGAACCCTCTGGTAGAGTAAAAACATGAGTTGTAGTCAACCTTAACCCTTTTTTTAGTCAACTTAGTCGATGGAGAAGCTATGGATGAAAATCCTTCCATGAACCTTCTGCAATAACCGGCTAAACCCAAGAAACTTTTGATATTTGTAGGATAGGTAGGACTAGGTCATTGTTTCACTGCCTCTATTTACTGAAAATCCACTCGGATCCCTTTGTTAGAGACTATATGACAAAGAAAAGCAACTGATTGTAACCAAAACTCTAACTTGCTAACCTTAGTGAATACATGACGATCTTTGAGAGTTTGCTGAACAACCCTTAAATGAGTCGCACGTGCTTCCTCATTCCTAGAGTAAATGAGGATATAATCAATAATAATGATAACGAACAAGTCCAAATATTGCTTGAACACCCTGTTCATCAAATCCATGAAAGCTATAGGAGCATTGGTTAGTCCAAATGACATAACTACAAATTCATAATGACCATACCAATTTCTGACTCTGAGCTTCTGATAACCGGATCTGAGGTATATTTTTGAAAAATGACTAGCACCCTAAAGTTGGTCAAACAATTCATCAATCATGGGGATATGGTACTTATTCTTGATTATAACTTTATTCAGCTGTCAATAGCCAATGCACATCCTGAGAGAACCATCTTTCTTTTTCACGAACAACACTAGAGCACCCTACGGGAAATACTAGGTCTAATAATGAAGCCCTTATCTAGAAGGTCTTTCAATTACTCTTTCAATTCCTTAAGATCAGCTGGAGCCATTTTGTAAGGAGGAATATGAATAGGCTGGGTATCTGGAAAGAGATCAATTCCGAAATCGATATTCATTTCGAGAGGAACTCCAAGAAGATCTTCTGGGAACACTTATGGGAATTCATTAATTACTGTAAGTGACTCAAGAGTTTGGGTTTCAGATCTTGAATCCTTAACCTGAACTAGATGGTAGAGGTACCATTTAGAGATCATCTCTCTAGCCTTAAGGTAGGAAATGAATCGACCCATAGGCACTGAGCTACTACCCTTCCACTCTAAGATTGGTTCGCTTGGAAACTTTAAACGACTGAGGTATAATAGTAATATAATCAATTCATACCTAGAATTATATCAAAGTCTACCATTTCTAACTTTACGATATCTGTCGAGGTGACTTTCTGAGAGACTGTGACAGCATAATTTTTGTATACCCGTCTAGCTACAACTGGGTCACCAACTAGAGTAGAGACTAAGAAGGGTTCTGAGAGAGTTTTTTTACTAATATCGAAGTTCACTGCTATATACGGAGTTACAAAGGAAAGAGTAGACCCTGGATCTAACAAAGCATAAAAATCTAAGTGAAAGACTCGTAACATACCAGTGACCACATAAGGAGAATCTTCCTAGTCCTGGAGAGCATACAACTTGTGCTGGCGCTAACCGCCACCTGTACCAGATAAAGCAACCTGCTAAGTTGGGCGACCTATTGGTGCTGCTTGAGTTGTAGACTGAGCCCTACTATTATTACCTCCTTGAATCGGTTTAGAAGAAGGATAATCTCTCAACCTGTGACCAGTCTGACCACACCCAAAACAACCTCCCTTTCCTCCAAGACACTCGCCCGGATGGTTTTACCACACTTTGGACAAGTTGGGTAGGTTTTGGTACCTGAAACACTCCCTTGAGACATAGAGCCTGATACCCTGCCTTTATGATCCTGTCGATACCTGGGGGATGGAGCACTGGATGATAAAGGTGTTGGAGCTGAAGACTTTTGCTGAAACTGTCAGCAATTTCCACCACCCAATTTGTGCTTAGAGTAATCATAGTTGTCTGTCCTAGCCTTCTTGTTGTCGTTAGCCTGTTTCATAAGATAATCTCCCTCAACATGCAGAGTATGAGTCATCAGCCTAGAGATACTCATATCCTCCAACAAAATAGAATTTATGCACTCTATCTTCACCAAGTCAAATACCCCAAAAAAGGAACTTACTCATTTGTGTCCTGGGATCGGCAACCATATGTGGAGCATAACTAGAGTTCTGGGTGAACTTAAGTACGTACTTTTGGATTGACATAGAACCTTGCCTCAAATTCATGAGCTCCTGAGATTTTGCCTCTCTTAAGTCCCTTGGAAAGAACCTGTCAAGAAAAGCTTCGGAAAAAAAATCCCAAGTTATAGGAGCTGCATTCTCACCTTTATTTTCCTTCCATTGAGTGAACCAATTGTGAGCTATGTCCTTGAGCTGGTAGGATGCCAACTCCACCTTATTATTTCCAGTTAATTGCATCACTCCAAAGATCTTTTTGACCTCATCAATAAAATTTTGGGGGTCCTCACAAACATGCAACCTTAGAAACTCAAGCGGATTCATCCTAAAAAAATCATGGACCGTAGTTGCCACTATTCACCACTAGCATTTGCAGGAAATGGAACCTACTATTTGTTTATGTTGGCTACACTCTGAGTCATAAACTGAATAGCATTCTGAAACTCTGCATTCAAAACCTAATGATCTAGAACTGGAGAAACTGCATCAGCTTTGTAGGCATTAGCATTCCTTGTGTAGGCTCAACGAGGTGGCATGATCTGAAATACATAACGCTAAGTTAGAAAGGAGATCATACACACGCACGATAAGAATAACAAGAAAGTAAAGTACTTTTTAAACAATTTGTATCCTCCCCCTCATAGGTGTGGCACGCTTCACACTCATGAAAGGGACTCTACTTAGTGAGGTTTTTCAGAAATCCTAGGAATCTTAAACCTAATGCTCTGATACCAAGATTGTAACAACCTAAGGCTACCCCCTGGACGTAAACATGTGACCTAGGATCACAAGTAACCCTAAGCTAACCCTGAGCTTGCATAGCGTAGCATACTAAGATAATTGAAGTGAGAAATACTATGCGGAAGCTTAAATCCATAATATAAACTGAAGTGGGGAATACCCAATACTATCTGAATATACAAATTGTGTATTTAGTAACTACTGAAAGATCAAATTTAATCTAAAATTGAATCTAACTATGTCTGAATAAAATCCTCTAACTGACTAGAGATGCAGGGACATGCCCCCAACTAATTCTAGCAAAACTGAAATTGAAAGACTGAAAGTAAAAGAAAACATGTTCATCATCCTCGAAGAATGAGGACTCACCACTGATAATGCTGAGTACGGATTGGGAACCGATCTACACGTGATATGAATGTGATGGGCCTGAACCTACAGCTCAAGAAGATGTAGTGCAAAGTATGCATTAGTACTTGAAAGGTACTAAGCATGTAGGATATGATAAAGCTGAACAATATATACATAACTGAATAAAGCATATTGATCAATGATATAAGATGAACGTGATGAATATACTGAAAATACTGAATATGAATTAAACTGAATGCAATGACCAAGTATGTAACATGTTGAGACTGAATACTGAAGTATAACTGAAGACCTAGTCAAATGCACTGAAGTCTGACTGTGGAAGCCACTATTAATCTACATAAAACCACATGAGCCAAACGTGGAGTCTGATGTATACGCCTCATTGAGAGGACCCAATATACCTTGCCAGGGGTATAAAGGCAAGACTGGAGTGATCACTAAATATGATGCCCACGAGGGGACTTAACTTATGGGGGCACGTAGTTCTGGGACTATGAGGGTAACTGACCCTAGTCAAACTAGGTATTAAGCCTACTCCCAAATAGAATGTGTACTATACAACACAACTAAAATAAACTGGATAGCTCAAGATTTTGACATGCTAACCAAAAATGCAATATTAAGTACTGATAATGAAATATTTGAAAACTGATGCATGTATATCTGTATAAAGTGATCTAGCAAGTGTTATTCATGAACTAAACGAATCTACACAACTAGGGTTCTGAATTTCATGTAAAAATTCAGTAACATGGTTACAAAAATGTAATATTCTGATTAGGATTACTCACTAGTGAAATCGCACATACCTGTGACGAAATCCACATAGCAATCCTTTGATTTCGGGCTAAAACTTGAAAGAAACATGCTTGTTGTTTTTAAAGAAAACTGGCGCCTCTTTCTTTTTCTTTTGTTCTAAGTTTGAATGATTTTGGTGAATGATCGATTAGGGTAAGTTCTGATTAAGTTACTAAGCTTAAACCGATCAAATCTATGTAGTTTAGGTGTCCAACGCATAGGGGAAAAGACCAAAATGACCCCACTTAAAATATAATGGGGCCTGACCACGGATGCAATGAAGGACCGTCACTAGGACCAGGGTCCGTCCTATGGGTCGTGCTTCTTGGGCCAGTGACTACTGGTTCCTGGACCTTTCCTCTACGGTCCAGTTCACGGACCATGTGAAGGATCACGGACCGTGAAGTTCATCGTGGTCCTTCACTTGGGCTAGGGGCCTACTGGCTTAGCTTCACGGAAGCTACCACAGCCCCTTTCCTCAAGACCATAGCCCGTGAAGGGCTACGTGGTTTGATGTAAGGGGCTGGTGTGTTCTGCCTGGCTTCCACGAGCCTCCCAAAGATGCGTGTGGTGGTCCACAGCCCGTGAAGGGTCTCGTGGTCCACCATTTGTGGGCTGGGTTTTAATCCATGGGCAGGACGACAGACCGTGGTTCCATTCACGGTTCATGAACCCTGTCGTGGTTCACCCATTTTTTCCGGTATTCTGGTCTGATAAGTCCTGAGATTTTACAATAAGAAACTTATTCAAACTCATGTGTTTCTTATGTCCATTCGACTAACCCTCATACTCAAGGTAGTATAGGCAAAGTCAGTTCTTTATGGATGAGTTGCTCTAAGTAAAAGTCTTGAGGAAGTCATGAGACTGTAGAGGAGCTTGAGAGAAGCTCGTTAGTGAGTGAAGTGTTCAGTTTCATAAGAATGTTGTCATATTCATATAAATCATGTGTTCAAGCTAAAAGTGAGATATACTCTCTTATCTAAACTTTATTTCAGTATAGACCCCTGTAAGGAAATGCATTTTAGAGCTTGTGTAGTAATTGCACCCGAAAAAATAGTATGAGTTATGAGGTTATAAGAAGTAGTAGAAAATGTGCCCAAAGTTACAAGAATGCATGCAGAAGTTTAATAAACTGAGAAAGGGATATAGAGATGAGGCAAATTATGTCTTGGTAGTCAGGCACCCAGTAAGTTATTAATGATAAGTTCTTCCTTATATGTAGACTAAGAAGTGATGCATTTTTGAAGATTTTATGTTAGAAGGTAGTGTAATAGTTAATAGTAAGGATGAATTAGAGTATACTTTAACTAGAAAGAAGTTTATGCAGAGGTGTCAATGCAAGAGTATTGGCCAAGAATATGTGTGGAATACAATATTAATTTGGTCATGAGGTGATTGCTCTAAACTAGGCTTATGACTTTAAAGGGAAGCCCATAATATTCAGAGGGTTACAAACTAATTAGGCAATGATGTATAGCGAATGGGTAAATAGTACTTAAGTTGTGAAAGGAAGGGTGACTAGTAAATTGTAAGTATGAAGACTGCGAGAAAATGATTCACTACTTCTCATGAGGTTTTAGTGGGCGAGTGATTCTTTATTTGTATTTAGTAGTTGTAAGTTAGTATTGTAAGTGAGCAATCATATTGATATCCGGGTTTAGTAATTAACAATAAGCTTCAATTTGAGATAAGCGTTGTGATAAAAAATAATGGAAACATGAGGGTCATGATGTTAGTTCGAGATCTAATCCGGTAGATTTGACATACAGTAGGTAATAAATTAAGGTGTTACCTTTTACAAGTGTGAGTGGTACAAGTATGAGATTCTTGATTTTAGATGAGAGCAATGAAGTGTGGCTAAGTCATTAGATTAATAAGATAATTAAGAGGTCTACCTGAGATCAAATGTAGTTAAACGAGGTTCCAAATAAGTTAATTATTATTTTTCATGTGTACCTAGATAGTATCATTGAGCTATTAATGTTTAATAGGCTGACGTAAGGATTAATATTCTTCCCTTAAGAGCTAGAGGAAGCAGCCTTATAAGCCATTGAGAAGAGGTTAAGAGAAGCATCTTAGTATTTTCTTGGAAGGCATCTTAGTAATTTCTTATAGAGAATTCAATAGCCGTGAGATAAGTCTTTCCCGAGTATTAGAGTAAATGGAATGTAGACTAGTTTAGAGATGTTGAAAATAGATCCATGTCTTTAGAGTGTAAACTCAAAACCTAAGGGGGAGATGATAAGATGAGAAATCAAGTCAAGTGTTGACGATGAGATAGTAATGTCCTTCGAAAAAGTTTTAGAGATATATCAATCCGTTCATACTCTAGCGTATTCCTCAAAGTTTAATTATTACAACATCTTGTTGACGTTTCTCATATCAGAATTATGTCTATTACCTATGCTCATACACTTTAGAGAGTTTCACATCTATGCCCAGTTTCTAGAATGAGGGGCCAAGACTTTAGCCCATCAACCTCGAGCTTAATCCATAAAGTTGTGGATATCAGTCCCATGCTATGAACCTATTCATATAAGCAATCATGTCTCA
The DNA here is from genome assembly GCA_029582725.1 of Solanum chiquidenum. Classification (NCBI taxonomy): domain Eukaryota; kingdom Viridiplantae; phylum Streptophyta; class Magnoliopsida; order Solanales; family Solanaceae; genus Solanum; species Solanum chiquidenum. The sequence goes on from JAJOOS010016679.1 coordinate 21,417, forward strand.
CAGTATGTTAAGTCTCACAAATTCATGATATACTCTCAATGGCTAGCAACCTAATATTATGTCATGCATATTCCTATATAAGAATTCTCAAATTAATTGTGCTTATGATCTTTCGCCATAAAGTCCTTTCAGTAATCTTTTTTTAGTTTTGAGAGTTGTGTTGATGATTGTAGTTGTGTGATGATAGAAAAGAGGATTGTTATTGCTTATATTGATAGTGATGGTGTGTTTATTCTACCCAAGGTTATAAATATGGAGGACGAAGGAGATAAGGTTTTACGATGAGTAATTAGTCAATTCATAGTAGGGATGTATGAAAGTTCTGTTGGTAGAAGTGACGAGAGAATGAGTAATTCTTATAAGGATTGGTTAGTAGGAGTCCATGGAGAGGTTATAGTACTAGGCTTTAATGTGGTGTTGGTGGCATGTGTATGAATGCATGATGCATTAAGTGGTTCTTCATTAAGACTCGAGGTTGGTTGAATTACTTATAGGGAGAAGTATTCTTAGGATGAGATTTCTTATAGAGTTAAAGAACCCGAATCTCATGATTTAAATTAGAACAATCACCATATTTTAGGTACTTTGTGATTTTGAGTTAGGATTGAATATATTAAGACTATCCCCTTCCATCCGCAGTTTAACCATCATTCGAGGACGAATGATCCCAAGGGGGAGATATTGTAACACGCCAAAAATTTCTAAGTTAAGAATCGAACTATTCTTCATTTACTTGTAGGGTCATATAGGATGATTCATAAAATACCCATTTGTGTAAAGGTAAGTTTTTATTGCGGGATTGATTTGGATATGAATTAAGGTCACTAGAATCCCCTATCACAAAGTAGAGTTGAAAGTTTCCTTACTAATTAAGTTTTGATGTAAGATTCTACTTGAGTCAACTTCAAACGACCATATCTCATAGAATATAAAGAGTTACGAGGCCCATAACCAATAAAGGTAAAAATATTTAAATCTTCTTTCCAACGACACCATATTCACGTCAATCTTATTTCTGAATATAAAGTTATGACCATTTTAGTACTACTGCAATGAAAATCCATTTTAGCCGTGGGAAAATTCTAAATAAGGTAATTTTCTTCTCCATCTACCACTAGTAAAACCGTGAAAATAGATTTCCTAACTCCTATAAACCCTAAGCAATATTATTTCCATGTTTTAATCCATCATTCTCTTCTCTCTCAAACCCTAAGACAAAACCTTAATGAAAAATCAAAGTAGAAGACTCCATTTAAGATTCTATCAATCATTTTCAAGATTATGTCAATTGTTTTGAAGATTCTTCTTCAAGGTAAGTCTTTCTCCAACAATTTCATTCTTTCCAGCTCAAATTCCTCCATACAATTATGAATCACTAATGAAAATCATAATTCTTGGCCATAGAGATTTCAGGAAACTAATTCAACAATCTCAAGTAAGATTTTCGTGATTGTTTACCTTCAAGCTAGGATTTCAAGACTTCTAACGAAGTTCTTCTTCAAGATTCTTCAAGAACCTTGTTCTTCCAGGTAGGTAAGACTATCATAGTGTTGGACTAGTTCATCCTCACACCCTACATCTACTTTCACATCAGCAAAAGAGAAATCCAGGATTATATCCCTAGATTTGAGTATTCTTGACATAAGTTGATTTTGAGTTCTTTAATTCGTGATTCTTTAAAAAATATATTCCTAAATATTGAGTTTATATATTGTTATTGAGATCCTTAGGTGGATTTTTTCATGTCTATATTTCATCATGACCCCTATTTGGAGTTGTAAATCTTGAGAAGTTTGTTAAAGCTAACACTTGAGTTTTAAATTGAGTTTTTGAGAAAGTTAAGATGAGTTTTGAGAAAGAGTTTCTAGAACATGATTAGTATGACATCAATGTTTAAGCAGTATGGTATCTAGTTATGTCATGAATGTTTAAGAAGTATGGTATCTAGTATGCCATCAATGATAAAGCAATATGATATCATGATATATTATCAATGTTTATGTAGTATTACTTCCCGAGTCATCAATGATCATATTAAAATATGATTTAAAGATAGAGTTTTCAAGTATGAATTGATTAAGAGTATAAAGGGACTATGTATTCGCAAATGTATCAGTTTTATATTGATAAAAGTGAAACTTTGATTTCTAAATGAGTTATGAGTTCAAAAGATATTTCTAGAGTAGTTACCTCTTTTAAGAGGGTAGTTTGAGCAATTATCTCAAACAAGAGGAA
>JAJOOS010016680.1:0-27928 GCA_029582725.1 Solanum chiquidenum
CACATTTTTTTGCGATTTTCGAATTTTGATACGGTTGCTCTAAAATTCAGGTTAGACCCATTTCCCACTCAATTTGACCCCCCGAATAAGAATATGAAATCAAATTTCCGAAATCATGCACGGATTTTGAGATATATGGAAATTACAATTATAGGTGTTTCCGAAGCACATTTTCGGGCATTTTTGGGGTCGTTTCAGCACCTAAGGCTTAGATTTGCATGCCTGGTGCAGGCCTTGACCTATGACCATGACCTACGGGGCGTGAATCAATCTACTGGCCGTAGATGGCCATCCGTAGGTCACCTATTTGACAGCTTTTGGGGACTGTTTTGGGGTCCTCCTCAAGGACCCCTTGGGTGGTCCCTGGAGAGTCGTACCCGGACGTTTAACCCCTAAACCCTTGTTCTAAGTACGGGACCGTTTTTACAAGTTATAAATCTCATACGACGCTCCAAAACTCTTACCAAAGGCTCTAGAACTCACTAGTTCAACTTACTAAATTACGGGGTGTTACACCCTAACTTTTGGGTTTTCTAGCTTTGAAATTTGGGGGTTTTGAAGGGGCTCTATGTGTGAAGACTACCCATAGATGAAGAGCTACCATACCTTATTGAATATTTACCACGAATTTGAGGAGAAAATCTTGATTCTTCAACCCTAGCTTCACCTTTCTTCTTCTTCTTCCTTGGAGTTCTAGAGAGATGATTTTGGGGAAAGTTGGTTATGGATTTGGGTTTTTGGATTTTTATGAGGTGAATGGGTTATTTAATGACTTAAAAACACTTATATAGGTGTATTAAAGCAATACAAAATGACCTCACGTAATACTAATTGAAAAGGAAATTACCTAAAGATCCCTACACTTAGCCGACTTTGGGACAGTGTTACAGGCCCCATCCACGACCTCCACCTACGGGACGTGGACTGACCCACAGACCGTACTGGTGGGGCATGGGTTGGGGTTCTTCAGCCCCTCATCTTGGCCACTCCCACGGAGCGTGGACCACCCTACGGGGCGTAGGTTCCTCCGTGGGTCACTGTTTTGGGCAGTTTGAGGGTAGACTTTAGGGTCCCCCTCAAGGACCCTTGGTTGGTCCTTGGGGAGTCGTACCTTGACATTAAACCCCTAAACCCTTCATTCCAAGTACGAGAAGAAATTTTTACGACTCTAACACCTACGACAAGCTCTAGTTAAGCCTACTAGTTTCCGAGGTGTTACATTATCTCCCCCTTGGGAACATTCGTACTCGAAATCTAGACTCCTTATGGAATTAAAGACTCAAGACTAGCAGCCCATCATGCATGAAACATCAAAATAATGCAAAATTCAAAGGCGGAAACATCAACTCTATCTCAACATGATCAATGCAACACAAGGAAGTAAGAACTACATCTAACAACCCATTATACATGAAAACTTCAACATTTCACATATTCATATGAGGAACTACCTTCTCCAACTCAAAGCATGCTCAACATAATATCATGAAGCAAATTATGCAATTACTCTCAAAATCATATTTAGAGCATGTTTGACAATTCGTCTCATGAAGCAGACCACTCCTTCACACTTCTATGAAAGCAACTTCCTCACTCTTCTCTTTCTTTACTTGCCGGTCTAAGACCTCTACCACTACTTCTAAATAAGAGAGGTTCTCATTTAAGCACTCTAGCTCAGAAGCAACCTTACCAATACCACTCAATATCTCATATGAGCCTACCAAACTGGGACTAAACTTCTCAAACTCACTACACCTCTTAAGGTGAGAATTTCAAGCTAATCCAAATCATGAACATCTAGAACACTCAATGACCTTGCTATCTAAATACATTATCTCCCCCTTGGGAGCAAGCCTATAGGAACTTCTTCTAAGCATCATTTCTTTCAACTCTAACATTGGAACAAGTCATCACTAGGCGTTTACATCCATCACACAAAATGATTCTAAACCAAGGTGAATTACACTTCTACCCTTCTTAAAAGAGTCTACTCACTCAACACATCTAGGCATTACTAAAACATCCTATTCATCAAATCTTTCAACATACCCCAAACTCATCATGACTAAGTCGGGTTCTACCATTAAAGTCTATCATATCCAGTCTATCATGTCACATAGCCATAATTGGCATCATAACCAACTTTTTCTCTCTCGTTCCTTGTAGCATGAGCCCTTCGATTGGTCATATCCTCAAGACCATCGGATAAGGACTAAGGAGTAGAAGAGAGAGAGAACTTATAGAGTTAAACTCTATGGAACGACTTAGAGAATGAAGAAGTAAAGTTTCCTAAACATCCAATAGCCTCTTATTCATAAATGCGGCGCGCTTCACATTTATGAACAAGACTCTACTAGACGTGGTTTGAGATAATCCTAGAAATATTATAAACCTTGTGCTCTGATTACCAGGTTTTTCATGACCCAGGAGTACCCCTAGATGTGACACGACGTACAAGACTCTGAAAAAGCCTCTTAGCATATAATAACATGAGATAATAGAAACGTATGGAAATTTTAAAACTTTATCCATACAATCGAAGTATTTTATAAAATAAAGAGAAAGTCTTCCTAAACTTTGTCTCAAACCATCTAAACTCAACTTTGAATAAAACCTTTGGGACGCAGCCCATACAAAAGTCTAAAACATAAAAGAACGACTAAAAGAACATGGTGGTCAAGACCTCGAATGCTATGAGGACTCACCATAACTTCTCTTCTTGATCTACTATGAACCTAGCCACGAGGATGGAAGTCGATATCTCAAAACCTTACACTTTGGGGGGGAATGTAGAAACCCTGCCATACATAGTGAGAGCTTCCACATCACAATATCCACTCGGTGCTAAGCATTGAATTCCCACGGAGTAGTTGATTCTCTTTTAACAGCATTACACATGAAAGGGATGCCATTGGCCTACCGGTTTGAGGTACATCATTAGAATAGCTCATTGAATCCTCGAGGAAGGGGTACCATTGGTCTACCGATTCAAGGTTCATCAATATAATAGTTTATTGACTCCTCATGAAAGGGGTACCATTGGCCTACCCATTCAAGACAAGCCTTAGAATACTGCGTTAGTCACTCATGAAAGGCATGCCATTGGCCTACCGATTCAAGGTATATCATTAGGATAGTTCTTTAATTCACATGAAAGGGATGCCCTTAGCCTATCGATTCAAGGTATATCAATCAAGATAACTTTTAATCACACATGAAAAGGATGCCCTTAGCCTACCGATTCAAGGTATATCAATCAATATAACTCTAAATTACACATGAAAATGATGCCCTTAGCCTAGAGATTCAAGGTACATCATTATATGTGAAAACCTTTCACAACATGTCATATTCATACATAGGTGTATAGTTGAGAATATCATTTCAATCAATTCAACATCATTATCATAATCATGGAAACTTCATTCATACTTCATTCATAAGTGTGTGTGAGAGAGAGAATAGCCTTTCAACAACACCACAATTACATCATAGTCATAATCATATTACTCACAAAGTATTCATAAAGCATGTACATAAATATCATGATCATACATAATTCTCATAATTTACCCTTCAAGGACCATGGATCATAATCAATCAACACACCTAGAACTACTACATTAGGCATGTATAATAACATGATTCAAGTAATCAATTCATAACATTCATAATTCTATAACATTCTACTTGCATCAATCAATACCCACACTTTAAGATCCAATTTGAGAAAATAGGGTAACTCATGGATTCTTGAGGAATTCAACTTAAAATCATACGAAATCATCAATATATCCATAAAAACATAATTCAATGATTAAAAATGAATTTGAAAGGAATCCATGAGATTGAAGTCAAACCCTAGGCGAAATGGTCTGGTGGACCCTTATACTTGTATCAGTTTGTATTCTTAACCCTTCTACTTACACCTTGTCATCTGGACCCTTAAACTCAATTAAAATGAGACTTTTAATCCCCTCCAACCATGTGTGTAGCTCACTCTCCTTTATATAATTGGCATGTCATATCCACGTCAGATATATTAATGCCACATCATAATTATTTCATAACTATTTTTAAAAATTATTAACCAAAATTATTTAATAAAATGTAAAATAATAACATTTTAATTTATTATTGGCATTTCTAATTCTCCCTATTTCACGACCAAAAGAAAGCCATCGTCGGCGTCGTCACCATTTTTGCCGGCGAAATCACATATACTTTCTCCCTCACCCGTGTTCATCTCCGCCGCACACCATCACTATTTTTATATCCTCCTCCAACCTCCACAGTAACAACAACCTAAGCCACCTCACAACCAGATCTGGCCAAACTTTTCGTAATCCAACGCCGACTACTATTTTCACACCCCAAATTGCTTAGAAATACAATTTCACACCAACCTCTGCCGTGAAACTCATCAAAATCTACCCATTATTGTTTCTCCCCTTCCCACTGTTTCATGGCCCAAATCGTCACCGTCGTCGCCATTGTTGCCGGCGAAACCACTCATATTCCTTCCTTTACCTGCCTTCATCTCCGCCACCCGTCACGACCATTTTTCTTTCCTTCTCCAACCTCACAAAACAAACAACCTAAGCCACCAGACCAGATCTAGCTGAACACCATCACCATTTGCACCTTCATCTCCGCCGCACACCATCACCATTTTTAGCCGCCATGATTAGATCCTCGCACCCTCACCCACCTCATTTTCCTCTCCACTGACCAGCCACGCCTCTCTCTCACTCCACTGTGTATTAATGGTGTCCCACGATCGCACCACTAGCGCCGCTCTCTCCCTCCGTCGGTGAATTAGTTGACTGAAGGACGTTCCCAAGATAATCTAAATAAAAAAAATAGATTGTGGAAAAAAAGAAAAAAGGGGTTGGGCAGGTGATGAATATGACTGAAAAGGAGGTGTAATGGGTGAAGAAGAAGGAGTTTTTTAATTAATGGTTTAAAAAAATTATTTTTTTTTATAATTTTTAATATTTTTTTAAAGTAAAAATGCTCCTCACTCGCCTTAATAGGCGTGTAGTTACACACTTTTTCCAACTCAGACATCCTAATGCCACATAAACCTAGTCAATGGTCAGAGGGGTTTGTTAAATTATGTTTTATTGAGTTTAAGGGTCCAGATGACAAAGGTGTAAGTAGAAGGGTTCAGAATACAAACTGATACAACTATAAGGGTCCACCAGACCATTTCGCCAAAACTCTAACTTTTGGGTTTTCTAGCTTCGAAATTTGGGGGTATTGAAGGGGCTCTATGGGTCAAGGCTACTCATAGATGAAGATCTACCATACCTTATTGAAGATTTACCACGAATTTGAGGAGAAAATCTTGATTCTTCAACCCTAGCTTCACATTTCTTCTTCTTCTTCCTTGGAGTTCTAGAGAGATGATTTTAGGGAAAGTTAGTTTTGGATTTGGGTTTTGGGATTTTTATGAGGTGAATGGGTTAGCTAATGACTTAAAACACTTATATAGGTGTATTAAAACAATATAAAATTACCTCACTTAATACTAATTAAAAAGGAAATTACCTAAAGACCCCTACACTTAGCTGCCTTTGGGACAGTGTTACATGCCCTATCCACGACCCTCACCTACGGGACGTGGACTGACCCACGGACTGTACTGGTGGGGCGTGGGTTGGGGTTCTGCAGCCCCTCATCTTGGACACTTGACCCGCGACTCTCTCCCACAGAGCGTGGACCACCCTACGGGGAGTAGGTCCCTCCGTGGGTCACTGTTTTGGGCAGTTTGAGGGTAGACTTTAGGGTCCTCCTCAAGGACCCTTGGTTGTTCCTTGGGAAGTCGTACCTTGAGGTTAAACCCTTAAACCCTTCATTCCAAGTACGAGAAGCAAATTTTATGACTCTAACACCTACGACAAGCTCTAGTTAAGCCTACTAGTTTTCGAGGTGTTACACCAGGATTGATGACTTGTTCGACCAACTTTAGGGTGCTGCCTTATTTTTAAAAATAGACCTCAGATCAGGCTATCATCAGCTCATTGTCAGAGAATATGACATTTTGAAGACAGCCTTCAGGACTGGATATGGTCACTGTGAATTTGTGGTTATGTCTTTTAGACTAACAACAAATACACCTAACACTTTCATGGATTTTATGAATAGGGTGTTCAAACATGTAATGTCCTGAGCCTACACCTTGACGTGGCCGACACTCAAAATCATTGTTAGTCCCAAGTGAACCCTTGCCTGGTTGACTAATGAGTAGAAAAATATACATACAAGCAAAAGCCTTATAAAATGAACATTTAAAATCAATAAAATATATCTCATGTAAAAGACTAAAATAAATATGAATATGAATAATGTTAATAATAAAAAAATATGTAAAACTTCATAATCTCAAGACTGAACTAACTAACGAACTTTTCTTTATCTTTGAAGTTTCTACTAACTGAAGATAGGTTTCGGGACAAGACCCACAGCTACAGGACTATTCCACTAACAATGACTAAACATCAAATAAACTAGACTAACTAAATTGGAGGCCTCAGGAAGTGACGAGGTCTCATCAAATGTTGATAGAAAGAGATCTTACTAAATGTATGATACCATGAGTACCTGAAACTGCATCATAAAATAATACAGCGCCAAATGACGTCAGTATATGAATGTACGGTATGTACTAAAACTGAATGAAACAAGTAACTGAACAAAATGAATGACTAAAAATAACTCATCTAAAATAAAGCATAAATATGTAATGAAATCATTAAAGCATTACAAATAGGTACGCAATGATAGTAAATACTAAAATAAGATACTTTACTTTTATGAACGTTTCTCTAACCAACAACCATCACTATTATCCTCTTGATGGTACAAGATATCGCCCACATTTACAGAGTTTTCCTCTATTTTGTCGGGGTATAGAATGCAATTTAACTTATGCATTAGCTAAAAACCCTTCTTGAGGCAGGTGAGGAGTCATCCAAATTCTGGTATGATTCTATATATGCAGTAGGCGTAGGTTATAAGTTTTGAGTTATATCAATTTTTACCCAAATCAATGCTCAATATTACTCCCAAAGTATATGAAATAATTATCATATAATAGTATTCACCAGGTTAAATTAATATTCGAAAGACCCTATTTGAGGGATAACTAAGTTAATCTTTATTGACTGAAATACTTTTGGAAACTATTTATTCTCTTCTCAAAATAGTACTTCTTTTATCAATGCAAAATAACCATTTGGAATCATTATTGTTCCTTTAAAACTCTTCACAATGGTTGTGTAAAAATATATTTGAACTCACTTTAAATTTCAAAATCAATGCATGGAAATACTTGCACAAAAGCTTTCAAAAAATCTCAATAACTAGGCTTCATGTGATAATATAAGAATGAACAATAACTCAAGCATTAAAATACATAAAGTATCATAATCTCAATAGTTAAGAAAAATAGAATTTTAGAATACAGAACATAAACCAAACTCAACATGCATGGAACATTAGGTAGAACCCTAGATTTTTCTTTTTATTGACTGGATTTAGGATGTAGGGTGTGAGGACGAACTTAGTTCAACACTGTGAATAACCTTACATACCTGATTATGAAATTATTAGATTGAAAATTTTGGTGGAGACTTCATTTTTCTTGAGCTTGAGAAAGAACACTATCTTTCTTGGAAGAAATATTTGATCTTGGAATCTTGGTGCTTGATCTTGAGAAAAGAGACTATTTTATAGAGTTCTTAGAGTGAAAGAACTTGGGAAAATCTTGTTTTGAAGACTTTTCTTTGTATCTTGAATTTTTGACATTGAAGTTTTAGGGTTCTTGATGGAGAAGAGGAAACCTAGATGAATTTTGAGGGAAAAAATGGAGACTTGAATGTTTAGATTGATGATTATGAGAGGAAAACCAGTTTGTCGAATAATATATGATAATACTCAAATCACCATCCAAAAACAATTAAAAGAGAGAGTGATCATCATCAGTAAAAAAAAACCAACGAAGAGTCGGGGTCGAATCCCAAAGGAAATGGTATATTGTGGAGAATTTCTTATCAAGAAATTGGGACTTTAAATCACCTTATTTGTACTAGTTAGAAAAATTGGGTGGATGGTACCACAAACTTAACATAAAGGTTTGGTTATCAAATATCACAATTAAACTACAATCAAAACGAAATCAAGAGTTAACAAGTAATCTAGGGGTGCGTTGATTGGAAATCGACGTAACATAGGGGTGATTGTACTGCTCTGTGGTGATGTACATACATGAATATGCTAAGTCATCTTCAATGATACTAATCTTTGTTCGATATCAAATCATCCTTTCATAGAATCTCCTTTCGGTCTCATCTAGTTATCAATCCTAAACAACTTAATACCTTACTCTATCCACTCTTTCATGAATAAGGCAAATGTGAATCATAGATCGGAAGTAGGAATTAAGTTTGAAACCTTAACCCATAATTTAACCCTAGGGTTATTCGACAAAATTCATGCATGAACAGCAATAAAACAGAGAAAAACACAATACCCACTACATTAAATCAACACCCAACCCCATTATAGTACCCCTAGATCTTGGAGTTTTAGCCTTCCATCACAAAAAGTAAAGAAATGAAACCTTCCAGGAAAGCAGCCATGGGTAACTTGAAATCAAGCAAATAAGAGTAAACCCACATTGGATTTAACTTCAATTTATCAAATTTAAGTCTCAAATTGTAAACCCCAAGAACTATAATATTGTTCTTTCAAAAGTAAAGTGTTCTATCTTTCAACTCTCTAATCTAACTCTTCGAACTCTGTAAGAATTGTATCCTATGGGATATTTATACTTTCCCAAAGTTGGCCCAAACTCAGCGACATTAGTCAGGCTTGAAGAATTCACTCGGTGAATCGTCGTTTGCTCCTCAGCTCGCCTTATGATGCTCTAGGCTTCAGATGTTTGAACCTCAATTGGCAGACTCGATCAAGGTAGCCTTTCACCTTCGAAGAATCATCGAATACCACATTAGTCAACCTTTTGAGCATTAACTCTTTGCCTTACATACACTCACTTTGGGCGATGTGCAGCAGGACCACCATTCTAACTTGGCGCATTGCCTTCTCTAATGGAGTCCGCCGACCTACTTTGACAGACACAAGTGATATGCATTGTCCTTTTGGGTGAGGTCGGGCTCAGTTGGCGATCTTCCCTCCATCATAGGCGATCATCAATGTTAACATTGCAGTTTTTTTCATAGTTTTGGCCATTCTTTCAACTTCAGTCCTTGCATTGTCCAATTTTCTTCATAGCTGCAAATCATCAACATTTGATTAGAAAAGAAAAAAGTTAGGCATTGATAACACTAACTATTGAGCGAAATAAACCTTAAATGAGTGCAAATCTACTACTCATCAACACCCCAAACTTAAAGTTTTGTTTGTCCTCAAGTAGATCAAGAACACAAAGGCTCAATAAGGGTGTCTATGACAGTACCCAATGAGAGCTAACATGCAAGCTCCATGACAAGCCTACTATCTTTAGCATGTTACCCTATATCATGATCCAAAAGCTTCAAATGATGACTAGCTAGTCTCAACACAAGATCAAGTTCACATTAACTTCTTGTCAAATGCAAGAACACGTTTCAAAAAATGCTTTCAAGTGCCCTCACATCAAGAACGAGTCCATGCTCTCACAAAGCAAATCAAAGGTAATAGGAATCAATGCAACTCTCACTCTCTTGAAAGAGAAACACATGCAAGCTTTGTCCCATAGGTTTGCCCATATTTTCCAATCATCACACAAACTAGTTCATGTAAGAACTCAAGGGTCGTTTAGGCTTATAATGGGCATGATGGATAAAGCATGGTCAATTTGTATTGGTGACTTATACCTTTTCAAAGTAGTTTTGCTATCATCGTCACCTCTTCTCAAGTTTATTTTCTTATTTTTCATTTGAGAACTCAAAACTTGACTTTCACTCAATTTATTTGGAATTCCCCTTTATCCCATCCACTTCTCTTTTTCATTTTAATTTTTCCAAGCTTTCTCCATCATCAGGATTACACTACAAACATTTTTCTTACAAGGAGGGGTTCCTTCTTTTTGCAAAAAATTCAGATTTGAGTCCCATTTCTTCTTTATTTCGTCTTGGCTTTCATTCATCCTCCTTTTCCACACCCCTAACTTAGGCTTTTAACATGATTTGGCTATCAAACATTTCAATGCTTCAAAAGAGGATTTTGGTGAGAAGGTATATATATTTTGGCTCAAGAGGCTTATTTTTGGTTATTAATAATTAGGTTCGGCTCAATTGGTGCCAAAATAGATTCACACCCTCAAAAGGTAGTCACAAAAGGCTTTATAGACAATTTAGTTCCCTCATTGAAGTTTTTCCCAAAAGCATGTCCCACGTTCATCAAGATTCACACAATTGGACTAACAAGGCCAATTCTAGGACTCCACATGCATGCTTTCAAGTAAAACCTCAACACATGTGGCACTTCATTATAAGGCTCACATCAAAATGTAGCTAGTCAACAAAAGATTCAAAGAGATCGCTCAAAAGTGTAACCACATCAATTTTGTTCATGCAACACAAACAATATGCATCATGCTCATCATGAGTACTATCCAAAACATTGAAATTGAAAAAATCAATTTTCAAATTGTTATCAATGAAAACTTCAAGCATTTCAACATTTGAACTCATGGGGGTTGCAACATCAAGGGAGAACGACAAAGAAGTAAAGAAACACACAATTACCCACAAAGAGCACTCTAATATAAACAATTAACAAACTACAATTGTTCAAAATACAAGCAAAAGGGGAATATTGGAACGAAGGCCCTCACCCCACCGAAAATAGAATGCAGTGTCCTCAATGTAAAATAAAATAGAAGTATTGGGAGGATAAGATAAAAGGTTCCCCTGACAGGCTACACATGTGGAGCACTCTCATTTGGAGTCTCGGTTGGAGAAGCCTTAAGAGGAGCATCGATGCCAAGAAATAAAATTACAAGAGACAGCATGGGAGGTATAACTGGGGCATCAGTGTCTGTCTCAGCAACAGGATCTATGGTGGAGTCTAGAGTGACCCCACTATCCCCGACCTCTGAAGTCTCTCAAAGAGACCTCTCCAGCGCAGCCTGAAGAATGATCTCCTTGGTCTCATGCATCTTGGTCAGTGTCTCAGCAATCCCATGCTCTTCATCTCTCAGCAACCTCAACATCCACATAAACCTCAGGCAAAGCAGTGGAAGGCACAATAATAGGCATTTCAGGTGCATCTGGAAGGGGAACCTCACCCCCAAAGTGTGGAGATATCCATAGACTGTATCTGGACCACCTTCCTTCTCAAAGTCGCTACATACTCCCCTCAAGATATCAACATAACTAGAACTCCCTGAGCCTTCTCGTGAGAATCAACCCTCGCATTCAAATCATCGAGCCTCAGAGTATGGCTCGCTATCTTCCCCGCACACTTGCTCACTCTGTTAATCACATATGTCAGGGCCTTCTAAATGGCATGGTCAAGGAGCTAGGGCAGGTCCCTCTCAAACCGAGTAGCTCTCACATCAGCTTATCGGGCAAGGCTGCCCATTTAATATATGAGAGTCTGAGTCAATAGGGATGGGAAACAGGAGAAGGGGGAGGTCTCAACACAGTAGTGACAACACTAGCAGGTGCGTAAATACATGTATGCTCCACAGAAGGAGCAGGTGTGTTGGTCTCAAGAGCTAGGGTAGAAGGGTCGACCAATAGAGTGAAGTCTGGTGGTGGCGACTTCCTTCGAGTTGTATCATCTCTCAAGCACTCTGCCTCGATCCTCTGGATGTCACTAGATGAGGCTGGGGTGACTCTCACATCGAAGGAGGAGGAGGGGAAGAGGACTCTCTCTCATGTTCCTTATTAGAGGACTCCATATGTTTATCTTTTGTTCTTTCCATTACCTGCAAAGTATATATTCAAACAATGAATTTGTGAAGGTTAGTTGAATTTGAACGCAAATCGAAACATGATTCAAAAACACTCATGAGGCTCACCTAATGGGAAGACGATGCACCAAATAGGATCAGTGAGCTGCGGTGAGCTCATCAAACCAGACAATATTACTTTATTTAGGGTTTAGGCTTAAAAGATGAAGTCAATGCCAACACGGCGATTATCCAAGTTGGTTTCTGTGAGCTAAGACAAGTCCGCCAAAACTGAAAGTACAAAAGGGAAAATAACAGGCATCAAGGGCGTTATCCACTCCTACTCGGCGATTCTCCAAGTGGGTTCAGCAGACTTAGACATGCCCACCTAATGGGACAGTACCCAAGGTCATATGCATGCTAAAGAAGCAATCTGGATCTTACTCGGCGATTCGCCTAACTCCCTTGGTGAACAAAGACAGCTTGCCGAAATGAAGTTTCAGCCCAGTACCAAATTTTCACAGAAAAAATCAACACACACAACAAATACTAGTTTCCCCCAACATTACAATCCACATATATGCTTCCTTACCCATGGGTACTTAGATTTCCCCCATTTATTGCTAAGTATTGCAATATTTGACTATTTACCCTTAAGAAAGTAGTCACATTGTCTATCATTGGGCAAAATTATGCAATTGGGTCAACACAAATCTACTCAAACTTCACTCACATCAAATTAAGCTCATACACATCAACTTAACCAATTCAATTCAACGATTTAACCAACAAAATCATGATTCATCAATTTGGCAGGCATTCACAATTAAAATCATAGGGGAACAATTCAATCACAACAATATGATACTACCCATCGCAATAAGGCATTCAAACACAGCTCAGCAGTTCAATCCCGCACCGTATATGCTTTCTAAACTCAAAAATAACAACAAAAAGTTAAAACACAAACCTTAAGGCTAAAAATAATCAAGAAATTGAGGTATCGGGGTTGGTTGACATGAAATCTAAGAAAATACACTCCTAGCACCTTCAATATGCTCACACGAGGCTCACAAACACTCCAAATTCATAATGCAAAAGAAAGAAGTCGAAAAAACTCTCAGATTTTAAAGATATGGAATTTTGAATTTGAAAAGACATTTGGCCTTTTTATATCAGGCTCGTTCGGTGACCACGACTAACATCACCAAACGAGTTCGACGAATTGCCAACTGGAGCTTCAGCTTGCCGATCTTCCCTGAACAAACACCTAACCTGAAGGCTGATTCGGTGAATCCGATGGAGTCCTCTTAGTGCACTTTGGCGAATTTCCCTTTAGATTTATGATCGCTGATCTTGACAATATTCTTTTCCATCTATTCAAGCTTAGAAGGCGGACAAGAATTAGTTCGCGTAATGCCTTCGGTGGATTGTCGTGTGGGTTTGTCATCGCCTATTCTTCCTTCTTTGATCGTCCAACTTCTTCTCAACCTGCACTTACAGTGCACGTTATTTGAAAGAAGTAATAACAAAAATAAAGACTTGGGTTGCCTCCTGAGAAGCGTCTTATTTAACTTCATGACACGATAAATTGCTCAAACTCAACAATCATTTTTGGGGTTTGGGATGGTGTCACTAGGCAAAATTCTCTTTTGCCTTGGATTTAGATGAGTGGCAATCTCATCCATTTGGGTCTCCAGTTGTTTGATAGAATTGAGTTTGAAGTCACCGTTTGAGATAAAGTGGAGAAGTTAGCTTTCAAATCCTTCAACACCTTATCACACCCTTCAACCTTATTGTATATCCTTACAAGCATGTCTTCCGCCCGATTTCCTTCTAACCCAACTGATTCTTTTGGGCGTGGACGATCATGACAAGTCACGTATATTCTTTGTCTATCTTCCTATCTCTTCAATTTCCACCCCCCCCCAGTCTTTCCAACCATTATCTTTTTCCTTGTTCCAACCTTGGTTCCCACCTTGTCATTGATAATTATTGTGAGAACCCCCCACTTGATTTCCTAAATATTGAACTTCCTCATTGTATAATGCCTCAAATCTGACATCCGACGGGCATTTCCCATTGTTTGTTCCAACTGTATTCACCGACTTGGTTCCACCTCCCATGACATGTTTGGATAACAAATCAATTTGGGTCATCATTTTGGCCATATTTTCATGCTTTTCATGGTTCTTCTTGATTTTTTATTTTCTCAAACCCACTTGTAGAATGGGTACTTGGTCTTCCCTAGTATGACATACTCGGTGAACCTTAGTCATATCATCTAACAACAAAGTAGCTACATCATACAGTTGTCTCGTCAATCCACCATAGACTAAGTGATCAGCCACACTTTTATTGACTGAATCAAGGATGAAATAAAAGTATTGCAGCAACAACTTGTCTGGAACGCCATGCGTTGGACAATGCAAGAGTAACTTCTTGAACCTCAACCACGTTTCATGCAAAGGCTCCCTCCAATACATTTAAAATTTTGATTTTGATGACGGAGTTTAACCATCTTCGAGAGTGGAATTCTTTTTTCCAAGAATGCCTCAGTCAGCTCATCCCACGAAGTAATAGAATCATTTGGCACATCTGTAAACCCTCTTGTAGCCTCTCTCGTTATAGAGAATGGTAATAACCTCAACCTTATGGATTTTTGAGAGATATTCTTGAACACAAAGGGTCCACACACTTCCTTGAAATTTCTAAGGTGCTCATGGGGATCCTCATGAGCTAGACCCCCAAAAATTCCTGTCATTTGGAGCAATTGTATCATAGTTCAGGTGATGTGAAACACCGACCTCCCTTTTGTAGGAGCTATCCAGATTACTCATGTGGTTTGAATGACATTAACTGACATATCATTGAGATCACCCATATTGTTGTTTTGACCATAGTGATTGTCATGGTCACTCATCTTGTCAACCTGCAAATCAGCCAACAACAACACCAAATAACAAATCTACTACAAATAAACCAAATTAAAATCTAATTTTTCAATTAGAATTCTCAACCACCACTCCCCGACAGCGGTGCCATTTTTAATAATGCCCAAAACACCCTCCAAAACTAATTAAAAGAGTGAGTGATTGTCGTCAGTAAAATAACTCAATGAAGAGTCGGGATCGAATTCCACAGGAAATGGTATATCATGGAGAATTCATTATCAAGAAATTTAAATTTAAATCAGCTCATTTGTACTAGTTAGAAAAATTGGGTGGATGATACCGCCAACTTAATATAAAGGTTTGGTTATCAAATATCACAATTAAACAAAAATCGAAACGAAATCAAGAGTTAACAAGTAATCTAGCAGTGCAGCGATTGGAAATCGACGTAACATAGGGGTTATTGTGATGCTCTATAGTGATGAACATACATGAATAGGCTAAGTCATCTTCAATGACACTAATCTTCTTTCGATCTCAAAGCATCCTTGCATAGAATCTCCTTTCGGTCTCATCTAATTGTCAATCCTAAACAATCCAATGCCCTTACTCTCTCATTTGTTTCAAGAATAGGGCAAATAGATACGACCCATAACCTCTCTTTCAAGAAAGCCATAGACATCAAACCTAAATTACTAGTATTGAACTAATTACCCACTCCAATTAATCTCTTTCAAACATCAATCGCATATCGAAAGTAGGAAGTATGTTTGCAACCTTAACCTATAATTTAACCCCATGGTAATTAGACCCAATCCATGCATGAACAACAACAAATAGAGCATAGCATAATACCCACTACATTAAATCAACACCCAACTCCATTAGAGCACCCCTAAATCTTGGGTTTTTACCACTCATCACAAAAAGTAAAGAAATTATACCTTCCATGAAAGCAGCCATGGGTAACTTGAAATCAAGAAAATAAGAGTAAACCCACTTTGGATTTAACTTCAAGTCTCAAATGGTAAAACTCCAAGAACTAGAAAAGTCTTCTTTCAAAAGTAAAGTGTTCTCTCTTTTCAACTTTCTAATATAACTTCTCGAATCTAACCCTTTGAATTAACTCTGTAAAAATTGTATCATTTGGGCTATTTATACTTTTCCAAAATTCGGCCCAAAATCCATTTAATAACCAACTCGGCTACATTAGTTGAGCTTGTTGAACTCACTCGGTGAATCGCCCTTCGCTCCTCAGCTCGCCTTGTGAGGCTCTAGGCTTTAGGTGTTTCAACCTCTATTGACAGACTTGATCGGGTCAGCCTTTCACCTTTGTTGAATCGTCGAATACCACCTGAATCTGTCGTTCTAGCATAAACTCTTTGGCTTGCACATTGTCACTTTGGGGGATGTGCAGCATGACCGTCATTCTAACTCTGCACATCGCCTTCTCTGTTAGAGTCCACCGGCCTTCTTTGATAGACACAAGTGCTATGCAGAGTCACTTTGGGCAAGATCGTGCTCAGTTGGTGATCCGCCCTTCATGTTAGGCAATAGTCAATGTTCGCTTTGCATTTATTTTTATATTTTTGGTCATTCTTTCAACTTCAGTTCTTGCCTTGTCCATTTGCCTTCATAGCTACAAATCTTCAATATTTGATTAGAAAAGAACAAAGTTATAGGCATTGAGGACACTAATTATTGAGCTAAATGGACCTAAAATGAGTGCAAATCTACCACTCATAAATATACTACTTTAAAACACTAAAATGACTTAGAATAGGGCTAAAAAGATTAGGAAAGTACCAAAATAGCCCTGGAACACGTGCAGGAAGTTTCTGAAAAAAATCACAGTAAGTCTTCAGAGAAGGCTCAACAGTCCGTGGAACATCAACTCATATTAGTTGTACACATTAATAAAAATACTTGTCCTAAATTACTTGTCAATTTATGAAATCAAGATATAATTAATTACATTTTTTCATTTTCCTTTACATTTTATTTTCTTTTTAAAAGTGTAAACAAGTTTGTGAAGTTTCATATCAGTGTTTTAAAAGGTGGGGGTGTGAGGCAAGACAAGTGAGACGTTAGCCCCGAGACGTGGGGCATAAGTTTGATGGATCTACGGGCCGCGGTCTCATGTATATTCAATTTTATAATTTTATTACTAAGAAAATAACTAAAAGTAAAACTTTCAATTGTTCTACAAATAAATTTTAATGAATAACCTATAATATATAGAAAAAAAAATATTATGATTTTTATTTGAGAAATGTATTAATAACTAATAATGAAGAGAAAAAGTATTACAATTACTATTTGAGAAATATCATCACACCAATAATTAAGAAATATGATTTAAAGCAAAAAAAGGTTCAAAAACCAAAAATAAAAAAATAAAATAACGCCCACGCCCAAGGCGTACGTTTTTACGCCCGGGGCATATGTTACGTTTGGAGCTTACGCCCCTAATTCTAAGACTTACGCCCTATAGATCTACGTCTTCAATTTGCATTCCGGAGCGTTTTTTATATGCCCTACCTCGAGACTCATCTCAAAAACATTTTTGAAAACACTGTTTTAGATTAAAAAAATATATTATGGGGTAAAGTAGTAAAATTATTCTTCTTATTTATGACTTTTTAAGATCGTGTCAAGGAAAAAATAGATAACTAGTATGAAACGGAGGGAATAGTGTTTAATTAAATTTATGATCATTCTTAATTTTGATATACTACTTTTAGTTTGAATTAAAAATACAAAAGATTATATGAATTAAAAATATTTTTCTCTATCTCCGAGAAAATATAAGGATTTAGCTTTGTCAACTTAATATTTGTGGCAACAAAATTTGACGAAATCTTTGATAGTCACGATTTGAATTGTTATGGGTATTATTAAATAATAGCTACAATTTGCAAATTAATAGCTTAGATTTGGTAACAATAAG
The DNA here is from genome assembly GCA_029582725.1 of Solanum chiquidenum. Classification (NCBI taxonomy): domain Eukaryota; kingdom Viridiplantae; phylum Streptophyta; class Magnoliopsida; order Solanales; family Solanaceae; genus Solanum; species Solanum chiquidenum. The sequence continues at coordinate 17,750 of JAJOOS010016680.1, forward strand.
TATGTTTTCTTGTAGTGATTATACATTAAAGATAGTCTTAGCAAATGTGGGTACGATTGTTGATCAAACTTGGTGCTTGTGTAGTGTGTATAACTAGAGTGATGAACATCTATCATTTACTTGTTCTTTCTTAGAAGAAGTGTGGATGAAAATTCTTGATTGCAGGGTGGTGAGAAGTGTTTTGAGAATTGTGCATCTACCATGCATATCTAGCCTGAAAGGAATATCAGGTTATTGCAACAAATTACATAAGATATAACCAAAACTAATTCATATTACAGGGTTGTATAGCATAATTAACCCTTTACAAATTACATCAAAGTATTATGCATCTCAATATTCAATTAAAAAATATGCTTAACTCTCCAATCAGTATTGATCATTGTTTCTTCATAATTAGTATTAATATCATTATATTATACTGTTCAATAGAAAAAGAATTGGTGTCTGGTATGAAGGAAAATGTTTACTATGAAAAATATTTTCTTGAAAAATAAGTTGGTTTCTTGAATGTTTAGTTGGTGAGTGGAAAATATTTTGTAGTGTTTAATTGGTGAATGACAAATATTTTCTACAAAATATATTTTATTACTGGCTAAAGTGTAAAAAAAAAAAACTTTTTTGGAAAATAAGTTTTGACCCAAAAACCAACATCAATAATCGATTTAGCACCCAACCTGACACTTGAATTGGGACACGATGCAGACGACAAATTCGAGACCCGATCCTGGACTTGACGTCGAATCCCGACCTGAGATCTCATATTCAAACTGGGACATAAACCTGACCCTAACACTCGAACCAGGACACAACCCTAATGATCGATAAAGGATCTGACCGCGATGACTGATCTGAAACTCGATCTCGACACCCGACTTAGAACTCGAATTTCGAAAATGACTTAAGACCGGTCCCCCACTCCCGATCTAGGATCCGACTTTCTAACCAAAACATGACCCCGACTTCCAAATTCAGACTTGACCCCAACATCTAACCTCGATGATTTAACTGGTAGTAGGACCCGACGTTGACACCCGATGCAAAATTCTACTTCGAACTGAGACCTAACCTCGTTAATGACCTGAGACTCGACCCCAACACCCGACCCGAGATCCAACCCCTACTCCCAATTCAGAATCCGACTTCAAAATCGGGACTCGACTCGAACCCCTCACCCCCAACCCCAATGACTTATTTGGGACCCAATCCCTACAACAGAACCAAGACTCAAATTTCAAACCGAGACCCAACTCTATTACCCGACAAACAACCCGACCCTAACTCCTAATCTAGGATCCAACTTCTGAATTTAAATTTGACCCCGACACCCGACCTTGACGAGCTACCCGAATCTGAATCCAACACTTCATTTGGGACTCGACCTCGACTTTCATCTTAAAATCCAGCTCTGACACCTAACTCGAAACCCCACCCCAACACCTAACTCAAGACTTGAGCCTGACATCTAATTTGAAATTCAACCTCGAATTCTAACCCATGATCTAACACCGAAATCGAGATCCGGCCCTAATCCCATCCTACACAAAATTCAGAAGTTGTGTCTCGCATTGAAGTCGGGAGTCGGATCCCGAATTGAGAATCAGGAATCGGATCTTGTATAAGTATCGGGAAATGGTACTCGTCACTTGAGTTAGGATGGAAAGTTGAAATGTGAGGTTTTAAAAGAGTTTTAGAAAATGTTTTCCTTGACTTTTGGAGACGAGGCATTTTCCCTTAAATTTGAGAAAAATAAGCTGATTAGAAAAATATTTTCCAAACCATGAGAAAATTGGAACATTCCTTCCTACTCAATCTTCTAATAGCTTTTCATGAGATTGCAACTCCCTAGACATTCTGATCCAAAAAAACTACGAAGTGTAAGTGCTGCTCCCTCCACTTTTTTTATATCATTGATCTACCAAAATGAGCACCAGACATAAAAAAGATGTTCTCCCAGAATTCTCACTATCACATACAAGGAGAAATGAAACAATTATAAACTTGTATCTGGAAGAGTTAAAACAGCAAACAAATATCCTATGCTCATTCGCAACTGTAGGTAAGCAAATGGTTAGAGGCATGTGTAGAGAACTGTCATTAATTTCATTAAACTCTACTGGGGGCATAAAATACCAGCTTCCTTCACCAGCTTCTCACTCAAAGCTGAAAGTTGTGCCATCTCTGTATAGACTTCAACAAGACACTCAAAACTGCTAGAGACATTTGATGCAGTTTCTGGGATGCCAACCAACAAAAGGCTGCTATCATAGTCAGCCTCAGTGGTCAAACTAGCTTTATTCAAAAGGTTACGGCTGAGTTCAGCGAGTTTCTGGAGGGCACTGATTGCAGCTTCAACTTCCAATTGAGATCCCTCAAGTTGGAGCTTTTCAACTGCCAGATCTGCAGTGCTCTTTTCACCTGTTCTTTCCTGTGCCAAAGCATAAAGTTGCCTTAGGTCATCCGCGTCTCTGGTCATTTCCTTCATTTTATTTATTTCTTCCTCCCTATCATTTAATTTTTGACAAACTATATTGAGCTCCTGCTCTTTGAGTTTAAGAGCCCTTTGTGCTGCAAGAAAATCCTTTTCTCTACTCCTCAGGCTTTCTCTGGTCAACTCAAGTTCATTTTCAAGCTGGTTTTTTTGCCCCCTAAAAGTATCAGTTGGTTTCTCCACCAGCTGAGATGGCCACATTTCATCAGTTTGACTGAGTGGGCTCAACACGTCATTCTTAACAGAAATAACCAATTTGTTAGTCAGGTCTACTATATGTTCCACAACAGTCTCAGCTTCTGAATATTTCATTTTTGTATCATTTAACTCGAGTTGCATTATCTGCATGGATTCCTCTTTTTCTTTCAACATACTTGTTGCCTGAATAAGTTGCAGTTCTTGACTGTTCATGAGCACCCTCAGCTCAGCTATTTCCTGATTTAGTTCATCTAATGTCTTTCTTGAATCCAGAAGTTCCTTGTTTTTTTCTTCCAACCTCAGCTGAAGAGAAGCGCACTGAGACTTCAAGTGCTGAATCTCTAATCTAGCATCTACTAGCTCTGACTCTTTAACCTGAAGAAGATTCTGTGTTTCTCCAAACTCTGCACTCTTACGGTCAAGCTCCTCCTGGAGAGCAGATTTTTCATTTATAGCTACATGCAGAGAAGACTTCTTGATATTATTTTCAGTCTGCAACTCCTCAACGAGCTCCTTTTCCATGGATAAATCCCTTTCAAGTTCTTTGTTTCGAGCTTCAGCAACCGTAAGTTGCACTTTCTCATTCTCTACCTCATTTTGAGCTTCTTTCAAACTTGTCATGTAAGACATAACACTTCTTCTCTGCTCTTCAAGTTCTTCGAGACGATCTTCTAATAGATTTTCCTGCTCTTCCATTTTCTTTCTAGAGGATGTCAAAGCTCTCTGAGATGAGACTAACTCAGACCTTACATCGGCAAGTAGCTTTTTGACTCTTCTGAAATCCTCAAGGGACCGATTTGCTTCTCCACCATATTTAGAAGTTTCCTCTTCCAATTTCTTCATTTCTTGCTTTGCTATGAGCCAATCCATTGCCTGCTTCTCCAAATTGGATTTGGAAACTTTAAGTTTCTCTTCTTCGGTTTTCTGCATCGTCAAGAAAATTTGTAGCTCTTTCTCTTTCTCTTGAATTTCTCTACGGAGATTTTGTAGTTCAATCTCCTGTCTTTGAACTACTTCATTTGCTGTATCGAGTAGTTCACCCTTGGTTCTGAGTTGTGATTCAGTATTAGCAGCTTCATCACTTTTATTCTTCAACTCAATCATCATTTTATTTATTTCATCTTCTTTTGAAACTAGGGCTGTTTGCGCAGCAGATATCTCCTGATCTATCTCGTTGAAACGAAACTTTTGATCTTCAATTTCTGCAGCTTGAGATACCAAGATCAGATTAGCCTGCCTTAGCTCATTTTCCAGTTTTTCCTGCCTAGAATTAGCAGCTGCCATCTCCTCCACACGTTGCTCCAATTCTCTCTTTGCACGGTTTAATTCATTGTACTCCATCAATACTTTTCTCTCTGAATCTTGAATATCGTCTTCCTTTTTCTTCAAGGCTGCAAGAGCATCCTGTAAATTCGACTCTAGTTTGCCAAGATTTAGTCCCAGCTCAGCAACCTGAGGAAAATAAATATTTCTGCCAATCTGTTGTTCTAGTTTCTGGGTCTGGGCAAACAACCTCTCAAGAAGAACCCTTGCCGGCTCAGTTGTTTCATCGCCGGTGATATTTGATTTCCTGTTATCCAAGACAGACCTGACAATTCTTGAGGAAGGACCCCGCCCATGATGAGCTGTCATAAGGACTAATCTCTTCTTCCATTCGAGCCTCATAAAACAGAACTGTACACAAACAGATGTCAGTAATTACACCACAATATTATCACGTGTAGAGCTTCCTACTTTTATGCAAGACAAACCTGTCATCTATTCCTTGGGACTCCCAGCATAATTCATATTAACAGACCAGTGATAAGCAAGCGAAGATGTATAAAACAAAGGCACAATTGGAGAAGAATTCCTATGCACAAGTTCAATTTGGTAGTACGGGTAAGATAACTGAATTAGTTTTACTCCACAGTAGTCAGTACAGTGTATTTTCTCCAGTATATATGCAAGAAAGAGGCTCATAGTTAATCTCTTAATTCTTCTTCTTTAGCTTCCCTTATTTTTCCTTTTATAAGACAAGGTGAAATAAATCAACAGGGGAAACCGTTGATATATTTCATTTTTCACCTCCCCATCCATCCCCACAACTCTAGGTGAAGAAATAAGAATAAGAGATGTCTTGTATACTCTTGTTATGGTTTCTCACATCCCATGGTCATAACAATTTGTTACTTCCTTTCTCAGACTATATTTTAACGTTCACTCATACGACAAATGGTCACGGGATAAAATAGAATGGATATAGAAAATTCATATAGTAGACCACAACTAGTTTGGGATTGAGGTATGGTTGATTGATTGATCGATCGATTTCATCCAAACTCACTGAAATAAATCATTATGGAATATCTATATCACAACAACTTTCATGCAAGATCCATCAACATTAATGCAATTGTATACTTTCACATTCCAAAAAAGTGAACCTTATTTCAACCTCCAAAAAAAATTATAAAGCTGTAATAACCAAATAGAATCCCATCTACACAGTTGATGACCATATCAGCTACATCCTAATTAGAGAGATGTCCGAGAACTGGGATCTGTTACATCACTCCGAACCATTTAAAGAAGCAAAAATATTTTTGCCAACATGACAAATGCTGAGAAGAACAAAACTGCTTGGACACATTATGGATGTCGAAGCACTATTTCTGTATCTCCATGACCAAACTTGTCTACTATGCAATCTTTCTCTCAAAATTCAGATATTAGTACTAAAATTTTACTCTTCTCAACTCAAACATTAATTGTTCCACTCCTTAATTCCTTATTTACTTTACAAATTTTCACAACAATTCCAATCTGGTTAATATTTGGTTGAATGAAACAAAACAACCACCTATATTACGTATGATCATGTATCTAGTTATAAAAGACATCCATCTCTTATCACTACTAATAGTAAGATGAAATAAAAGAGCAATCGGAAACAATTTAGAGTTGTAAATCAGTGCTAGCTGCAGAACTCGTAAGTTCCTTCTTTGAATTGTTACCTAAACCGTTAGCAAACCTGTGCAATTTACTCTATAAAGGAAGGTTGTAAAGACATCTATATACCTAATCTTTTCCAACATTAACAATTTATATATTTATTTTTGCAGAAAAAGCAAAAGATCCCATTGGAGAAATTGAAATGTAGGAAAATGTTAAAAAAAAAAAAAAAAAAAAAAACTCCATAAACAGAATAAATAAGGAGAAAACAACAACAAAAGAAGAAGAGACTTTCACCTCCGTTGGCTGGCAAAGAGAGGAAAACGATAAAGTGGCGCGCGGTAAGGGTGGCAACGCCATACTTCACCTCAAAAGCACATCTGAAATTTCACAAAACTTCATAAATAATATGTATATGAAGCTCGAGGTCATGTATCAATGGCGGAGTTGCAGAGGGCTCACGTTAGCAGAACAAATTGGCAAATGGTAAGTTGCGCTGTGTCACAAGTTATGTGGTGTACCAGTTGAGAAAAAAAGAAAAAAGAGGATTTACGTGTGTGACGATGAGTGAATTTGTGGTGCATCTCATTTTTTATATATTTCCAAAGACTTCTTCTTCTTAGAGGTCGGACTCCGACACGTCACAAACATAAATGTTGAGTTTCATCAGGTCTATTTTTCATTCCAATAATAGTTGTCCCAAATACTATTTTAGCATGTCTAATAATATTTGGTAATTTTATACTTAATTCATAATTTATTCTTATCATTAATTATAGTCATTTTGTCATTACATTTTTCAAGTCATTATATTTATTATATTCAAAAGACTTCCTCTGTTCATAATTACTTGTCCATTTTTGAATTGGCACATCTATTAAGAAAACAATAATTGACATAGTGAATTTACCATTTTATCTCTATTAATTATGAAGCAGATGAATTAAAAAGTTAAGATTTTCAAGAAGTTCTACATTTTTTAAAGTAATTAATTGAGGGTATAACAGGTTTAAAAAATTGTCTTTTCTTGATCTGTCAAAATGGACAAGTAATTAGGGACAACTAAAAAAGTAAATGTGGACAAGTAATTAGTGACAAAGAGAGTAATAAAATTAGTCTTCTATTTATAATTTCTTAAAAAGTGTGCAAAATTAATAATAAACAAGTATTGTTGGACAGAAAAAACATATGTTTAAGGTGTCTAAAATTTGTGAATTTTCTAAGTTTTATGATTGAATAAATACTTCAAGTGTTAGATTATATTACTAAGAGTTTGTCTCGATTAGCTTATTTTAAGTATTTTAATGTTAAAATAGATTTAAAATACGCTTGGTGTATTTGGATAATTTTTTAAAAAAAAATGCTTAAAGCATTTGATTTTAAATAATAATAATAATAATAATTAATAAAGCTAAAAGTCAAAAGTCAATCCAAACATGGTCTATAATAAAAATAATTATCAAACACTTGAAATGTAATAAAAAATATCATTTTTAATCATAAAACGCACCAGATTGTGACCCAATATATTTCTTACGTCCAAAAGATCATTGATGATTATAATTCAATTGAACTACTTATTATGATTTTTTCAATTCGAGCAAGCTAATTCCTACAAGTTCTTCCGAATACAAGAGAAAGAAAAACATTAAAAATCCAATTGATAAATCCAAGTAGAAATCTTAGAAAAAGGATAAAAAAAAAAGCTCTCTAAAAACCCTGCCGTCAAACCCTAGTTTTGAATATTCACCGAAGTTATGGCCATCTTGGTCGTTGTCCAACTTCCATTGGAGGCTGGGCCAACATACCATTGAAGATGACATATGCTTACGCTAAAAAACCCCTCCTCAAACTCAATACAAACCATTACCATTGAAACAAATTGCTTATCTACATGGGAGCCGGGAATAATGTTGGAAGAAGAGGTGGTGAATCAGATTATTATCAATAAATATTTACACTACATTGTGATAGGAAAATTCTCCTATAAATGGCCCTGATATTCAAGATCTACAACGAATTATTCCGATACAATGCGGGCTGAAAGGGGAGGTAACCATTGGGCTCCTAAGTAATAGACATATATTGATTAGGGCAACAAGACTAGATGATTGTGTGAATTTATTGTCAAAGCCTCAATTTTACATCACACATAATTACTCGTCTTATCCCATGCGAACACTCAAATGGGATCCATGTTTCGATTTGGCAGAGGAGATATCAACGGCAATAGCCTGGATCTCTTTTCTAGCATTGCCACCTAATTTTTTGGGAAGGAAGTAATGTTTTATTTGGTAACAACAGTTGGAAAATCCTTGCAAGTGGACTCTGCTACTCACAAAAAAACTAAACCAAGTTGTGCAAGGGTCAAAGTGGAAGTAGATCTACTTGGGGAAATCCCAAAAATAATCGACATTGGTGTGAGGATGAAATTAAGAGAAGTGAAAGAAAGGTGGATACACATCAAATATGACTATATGCCTAAGTATTGCAAGACTTGTAAACTCTAAGACCACAACAAGAAGGAATGTTATATCATTCACCTAGAGTGGTATAGAAAGAGGAGGAGAAAGGTGAAAGCAAGTCGCATAAAAAGTAGAATGGAGGTGAAGATGGTGACACAACAAATTAAATACAACTAAGGGGAAAGGGAACATCAAAGGAAGGTAGAGTGAAAGTAGGGGAAGAGGTCTTTCAGGAGTAGAGGAGAAATAACCACAACAAAGGAAGACAACTATATAACGAAAGAGTGGAACAAAGATGGAATCATAAATCACCACAGTTTGAACAAGGGGCAATTACGAGCAACAAATTTGGTGCACTTGAGGATAAGATGGAGAAGAACAGACAAATCAGGAGAATGAATTAACAAGAAAGGACAAAGGGGGGCAAGACGCAAATAATGATGAAGGAAAAGAAGGAAATTAAGTAGAATATGTACATGTGGGAATCAAAGAAATACAATAGCAAAAGTAAACAACATGATGCTCAGAGATAACTAAATGTGTAACACCTCGGAAGTTGGAAAGTCAAAAACAAAAGACAAATGCGGAAAATTGGTTGAAACAGGTTCAACGAGTCCAACATATAGACCATAGAAATTCCTATGCACTACTAAAAAATTGTCAAAAAACGACGGCCAAAAGCGACAAACTGCGTCACTTTTTTGGTCAAAATCGACGAAAAAGTGACGCAGTCACCTCCGTCGCTTTTCAAAACGCGATGGACTGCGTCGCTAAAAAACGACGGACAACGTCGCTTTTCAAAAAGCAACGGACTGCGTCGCATTTTAACTATTTTTTTAATTTTTTTTTAAAAAGCGACGGACTCCGTCGCTTTATTTAAATTTTCATTTTTTTTATTTCTAAAAGGCGACGCAGTCCGTCACTTTTCTGGAAATTTTATTTTTGAAAATCCCAGAAAAGAGACAAACAAAAGGACCATGTCAGTCGCATTTCTAGAAATTTTATTTTTAAAAACCCAGAAAAGTGACGGACAAAACCACGTTGTCCGTCGCTTTTTCTGCAATATTTTTTACAGCAGAAACTGGCAGTTTCTGCTGCCCACGTGCAAATGCAATTCAATTCAATTCTACACAATTCAGCCCAATCAAACACACACAATTATAAACAATCTAAACAAAACATAAAATAACATTCAAAAGTATCTAAATCATAAATTAAAGACTTATAAAGTCTTTCAAAATTCGTTTCAAAATTTTAAAAAGTTCATAAGTGTCCAGAGATTTAAACTAGGGAGTGAGATCTACATAATCATCCTCATCACTCTCGTCGTCGGTTTCATCAGGAGCCGAAGTAGTAGGTCGACGAGCAAGGTTCATCACTTGTTCTTTGATTTGCTAAACGGTCTCACTCATGCTTTCTTGTTCAGCTACTCTTCTCCGCTCCGACTCTGCTAGTGTCGTTGTAAGTTTAGCTATTTGATCCGACATAGCAGCAATCTGAACATCGTTAAGTGTCTCGGCTTGACGTGACGATCCAATACCTTCTAAGCCTGACTGGATTCGTCTAACATCATTTCGAAAGCCTAGACCGTAACATCTACCCTTGTGTGTCCCCCTTACCACTTTTTCTTTCCAAATCTAGGTGGACAGTTCAGGTGTCAATTGAACCGAACTATCTAGATTCTCAGCGACATACTGATGAAAATCATTCTGCATATTAAATATAAATATTGACATCAATATATATACATATCATAAATATATTCACTATTGATATATATTATTCATATTAAATAACTTACAAAAATTCGTTCGGCCCTTTCCTCCACCCACACATCCGGATCTGACTCATTTTCTTTCTTCCTGACATGAGTCTTTTTGAAAACCTCTGGTTCAATGGGAGTGCGTCCCAATTCTTTTTCCTATAAATAAAAACTGAAATTTATAACGATATATATGTATCAACTAATTATTTATTTAAAAGTTTAAATTAAAACTTACCATCTCTCGTGCAATTGTTCCAACCGTCTTTGCACCTCCGGTGTGCAACGAGCCACCTTTAAGACTGCCTCTAGCCTTTTTGGCTTGATCT
>JAJOOS010016681.1:0-21057 GCA_029582725.1 Solanum chiquidenum
AATAATAATGGGTAATTGAAGATTTAGAGTTAAGAAACATTACCCAACTATTTCATCTTGAAAAACATGATTGAAATCACCTCCACCAAGTTCTCAAACCTCCAAAAATGAAAGTGAGGAAGAAATCCTGAAATTTGGGTTTAAACACTGCCAGGGGTGTGTGGCCAGACAACTAATAAATGAGCTCCGTGAACACGTCCACTGATCATTGAATGCGGAGGCCAAATCTTTGACCTCCTACGAAGATGGGCACCCCTCCACGATCGCTGAGGGTTGATTCACCACACAAAACAAAAAAATCAACCAAATCAAAAGTCATCGAAAGGACCTCCAGATTCGTTCTGAATCCCATACACACAAACCATATATGCAAATCAATTATGCTAGACATTTCAGACTCAATGGAACTGTCAAAATATGAATCTAAGGTATCCTTGACCGGACATCCGTGAAAACCACAAGAAACTAACTCAATGCCTGAAAAGGCTAAAACAACATCGGAACCTCCCAAAAATAAACCAAGATCTCACCTAGGCCTAAAATCATCCCTTGAATCCAACCAAACTCTCAGAATTTTGATCCGACCATCCATAACCCGAATGATGACACAAGTCAATCCAAAGGCTAAATTTCCACAATTTCACAACTTAGAACCTCAAATCCTCGAAAAGACTCCGAATCTGAAATCATAGACTCTCACTAATCAGAATCCACATATAGAGAGTAATGGAATTGACAAAATTCCAACCGACACTCGAAACTCCAAAAGACATTGAAACCACTTTTTAAACAATATTAGCCTTTCAAACTCAAAGCTTTTAAAATTCTCAACTTTAAAATCGAAATTCGAAGCCAACTTTTCAAAACTCAAACATATAAATACTCGGGGCCAATAATGGGAGAAGGAAAATGGTAAATTAACAAAACTTTCCAAAAATTACTGACCAGATCATTGCATTATCCATCATTAAAAATCCTGTTGGTCCTCGAACATAAAATAAGAGAAAGTACATGAAGCTTTGCAAAGCTGAGGATATCTGGCACGCATATCTGACTCCGTCTCCCATGTTGCCTCACCAACTGAACATTGTTTTCACTGTACCTTCACTTAAGCAATCTCCTTGCTCCTAAGCTTCCAGATCTACCTATCCAAGATGTCTATAGGATCCTCCTCAAAAGATAAGTCTGGACCCAACTCAACTAAATCAAGAGAAAGTACACGAGACTCATCCTATCACGACCCAAAGTATACCCTAGGCATAACATGGCGTATATAACTTAGAGAGGCCCTATACAAGACATTTAGTATACATCATACAAGATAATAGAAATAAAGATTTCAAGAAACAGTCTTATATCATAAAAAAGTTAGACAAAAGCGGAAAACTAACATAAGTCTCAACAAGATATCTATTATATCAAAATAACTGATTGGGACATAACTCATAGATCACATACAAAGTCTAAAAAACTGAAATAATGAAAAAAAAATGTGTCTCGGTTCTCGGAAAATGAAGACTAACCAATCCTTGAGTGCCAAAAGATCAACTAACCATGAGTGTGCGAGGTAGGAGCATCAGACCTTACATTAGTAAAACAATGAAGGAACAAGTATGCATTAGTACATGGAATGTACTAAGTGTGATAACAATGCATAAGAGTTATGAAAATATGCTAAAATGACATTACATGACATGCAATGACCAAGATAAATTATAAGATAAGAGGTTAGAAAACGTAAGTCATAATAATGGTCAATGCAAGCGTAACATCTTTAAAACACTTGTGAGATACTTTCATAAAGTGTAACACCTCAGATTCAAAAGGGTAGAATTTTCCGCTTTTGAAAGAATCAGGTGCCAATCTGATGGAGCCACCCACAGACCGTGGTACAAGACACATACCGTAGGTCGGGCCTGTGGTTGTCCAGTCAAGTTGTTAAAATGTTAAGTTTTCTATATTTTCAACGGTTCACCAGGATGGTCTATTTTTCAATGTACGAATCGTGGATATGGTGCGTAGGTGAGTCCCATACTTAGAAGGATTTAGAGGTAAAAGTTGGGACCTAAGGTCATGATCCACGGTCTGTCGATGGACCCACATACCATAGGTCTGATCCGTTGTTTGGGGGTACACATTAGTGGTTTCTCAATCCACCAACGATTGGCAGTACGGTCCGTGGTTGGACCTACTGAGCTCTTTCCTCTATGGAGTTCCCAAATTCTCCAATTATAAAGTTAGAATTCACCAATTGAGTTAGGGTTTTTCCTCCATGTCATGGGTTCTTGTAAATATTGATTTATTTGATTGTTTTGTGATCTATCAAGCATGAATTGAGATAATTACTTGATATTATGATGAATTCCCATGAACCCATGTCTAACCCATTTTTTCTAGATATTGATGATTGAAAGTGGGTTTTGAACTATGAAAGGTGAAGTATGAAATGATGCACGTTCTTATGAAATTGATGTAAATATTTTAAGGATGCTTTGAGAGTGAATTATCGATGATGTTGTTGTTGTTGTGTTATTGAAAGGATTTCTCACAGACACATGAAAGTATGATTGCGAAAGCGATTTTCTAACATAAAAAGGGTTCTTAAGGTTGAAAGGCTTTCTCACATAAAATTAACCAATGTTAAGGAGCTATTCTAATGTTGAGGCAAGATGTGATTAACCATGCTCTCTGTTGAAAGACAAGAGGCGATTACCCATGTCACATGATGCAAGGACAAGAGGAGATTACCCATGTTTATTTAAAGATAAGATGAATATGATTAAGAACTATTATGCGGAAGTTAAAGCTTAGTATCGAGTGGAAAAGTGGCGATTACCCGTGTCCCATAAACTATATGCCAACATAGGATTGTCTAGATAGACATTAGCTAGTGGATCCATATAAGCTAGAAATTCATTGTCCTTAGTTTGGCAAGTAGGACAACCCTTTTCAGTGTAGGAGACACTGGATTCCAAGTTAATAGCTCATATGGTCTTATATGTCTGTTAAGGCTACTTCCACAAGAAATCTATGATGAACTAAGGTTACTTCAATAAGTATCTCAAATGTGACTTAAGATGATGTCTATTTTCATTGACCATGTTTTATGACTTATATATTCTACTTACATTCATGATTTAGCTTGGTCATTGCACTATATGACAAATGTCGCTTTTCTCATGTTTTCAAATGTTTTATGCATTGCTATCATACTTGTTACATATTTTGTACTAACGCATACTCTTGCCTATATTTCCCCAAATGTGGGGTCTGACATTCAGGGTTCTCAGTTTCGTGGCTAGAGGTTGTTGAAGATATTCCGAGTTGTGGCAAGTCCTCATATTTTGAGGACCGAGCTTGATTTCTCTTTTTGTCTTTACTTTTAGTTTTGGAACTTGATGTACGGGCTACACCATGATAAAACTCTTATGTACTAGATGGCTTCGAGATGATGTTTAGATTTCCACTTTGCTTTATAAAACTTTATATGTTGAAATTGTCTTTTAAATCTCTTGATTCTATGTCTTATATGATGAAAACTAAGTGGCTTGTATGGAGCCTCTCGGGGTCTTATACGCCATGTTACGCCTAGGGGTTACCTTGAGTCGTGACATAAATTAACCTTAGTTCATTATTGTGGGAAGTTTACCATGTAACTGAGATATACCACGTGAGATATAACATGGCATCAATGTCAATCCCACACCGAAAATAGATGTCCTTACTTGCCAAAGTAAGAACCACGAGTCTGAGCTAAAGTGGATCCACTAGCTAATGTATATCCGAGACAATCATCCTATGGTGGCACATAGTTTATGGCACATGGGTAATCTCCACTTGTCCACTCAGTACTAAGTAAAATCCCATGGAATAGTCATTAATCATAATCATATTATCATCCATGGAAAGGCCCAATTAAACAACCAATCCAAGCTCGAGATCATTTAAAATAGCTCATTATTCTTCATTAGATTTAGGTGAGAAAACGTTTCAACCTTATGAATTCTTATTGTGAGAAATCCTTTCACAATCATGTTCTTAGTAGTATGTGATAAAACTATTCACAAACAACATCGATACTTTACTCTTAAAGCATCCTCAAATCATTTGCATCAGCTTCATAAAAACATACATATCTTCATAAATTCATCTTTCATAGTCCATTAGCTTCATCATGTGTTCATAGTCTAAAGTCATGGATCATGCATGGGTTCATATGAATTAAACTTGAATCATGTAATTACTTCGATTCATGTATAAAAAAGATAGAAAAAATCCCATGAAGATTGAATAAAATCCTAGCTTAGAATTGAGAATCTACTTGTAAAATTGGAGAATTTAGGAACCCTATGGAGGAAAGGGCTCCATAGGTGAATACTAACATACCTTAGAGATCAATGCCCAAGAGCTATGGTGAAATTGAGATCCTGGTGATTGAAACCCTTTTTCTTCTTCCTTAGCTTTAGAGAGAGAATTTTGGGGATGAACTTGGATGAAACTTTAGGAATTAGGTGAATGATTTAGAATGCGTAGTTTTAGGACTTAATTAATTTATATAGATCTTCAAACAAGGTTTAAAACGACGTAGTTTAGGTACCAAACACTTTGGGGAAAAAATAAAATGACCTTACGTTAAAAACCGATGGAGTCACCCAAACAGATGGTTGGATGGTCCGTACAAGGCCTCATTGGCTGTATATGGAACCGTCGAGGAGACCCCTTGCCTAGCAGCCCTAGACAGTTGGGCTTGGTCCCTTAACGGACCATCCACTTCTATACTGGGTGTATAGGGAACCGTCCAGGTGACCTTGGGTCCTGGCAGCCCTAAACGGCCATCCCACTTACCTTAAACAGCCAGTGGTGCCCTAAACGGCCCGTTTAGGGTCTCGTGAGGGTCCCTGGTTTGTTTTAGGATTGTGGACTTTCTTGTTAGCTCACTTTAACCGTTCTAAAGCCGAGGTGTTATAATATCTCCCCCTTGGGAACATTCATCCTCAAATGAAAATCAATCTATCATGAAAAAGAGTAGGAGAGAAACTAACAACCCTACATGAATACAACTTCAGCAAAATGCATATAACCAAGGAAGAACATAGACTCTAAGCTAAAACATATTCAAAACATCATTTCATAAGGCATAAATGCAACTCGTATTCAATTGAGCATATTCATGAAGCAATCAATCAGGCTAAATCATATCTTCAAAAAAATCAGATTTTTCATGAGCATGCATGCATGAGGAAACATAGAATGACTAAGACACATGAAACCAAAAAGGATGAACCGTGAGTAGCTAAATACCTCAAACTAAAGTAGAAATGGAGGGAAAAAGATGAGGATATCAGGACATCATATCAGCCTCGGCCTCCCAAATAGTACTCTCAACCATTTGATTACTCCATAACAACCTCTTTATAAGAAAGACTTTCCTTTATACAAAGACTCTCTAATGGTACTATATATGTCGGATCTTCAACACACTTCTTCAATAACGACACAAGGAAAACCAGATGTACCGATGCTAACTAATTAACCAAATCACGCTCATAAGCAACTTTACCAATACGCCTCAAAAATTGATATGGGCATACATATTGGGGACTAAGTTTCCCCTTGTTTTCAAACCTTATTACACCCTTCATAGGTGAAAATTTCAAGTAAACCCAATCATCAACATCAAACTCAAGATCTCTTCTTCTAACATCGGTATAAGAGTTTTGTCGACTTTGAGTCGTTTTCAATGTTTTCTAATGAGCCAAACTTTCTCCAAATCCTCGTGTACTAACTCGGGACCTATCAAAGAAACTTCACCAACTTCAAACTAACCTATAATAGATCTACACCTTCTACCATAAAGATCCTCAAATGGAGTCATACCAACACTTGAATGATAGCTATTATTGTAGGTAAACTCAATCAAAGGCAAGTGATCATCCAAATTACCCTTAAAGTCAATCACACAAACTCTCAACATATCTTCCAAAGTTTGAATAGTACTATCCACTTTCCCATTGGTGTAAGGATGAAAGGTCGTACTAAGCTTAACTCGCGTACCAAGACCCTTTTGGAAAGATTTCAAAATTGAGAAGCAAAGTGGGGACCACGATTAGAGATAATGCATAAGGGTACTCCATACAACCTAACCATTTACCTTAGGTACAATTTAGCATAATCCTCTACCAAATAAGAAACCTTGATGGGAATGAAATAAGATGACTTTGTCATATGATCTACAATAACCCAAATCGAGTCATGTTGCCATCTGGTATGGGGTAAACCAACAATAAAGTCTATATTCAAATCTTCCCACTTACAAGTAGGAATACTAATATCTTGGGACAAACCTCCAGGCTTTTGATTCTCAACTTTAACTTGTTGACAATTAGGACACTTAGCCACAAATGCCGCAATATCTTTCTTCATCACATTACACCAATAGACCTCCTGCAAGTCACGGTACAACTTGGTGGCTCCCGGTGATTGGAATATTGCAAACAATGGGCTTTCGATAAAAATTTCTCTCTCAAGTCATCAAAATTGGTGAAACACAAGCGAACTTGATATAAAAGCACACCATCTCCACCTTGGGAGAAAGGCTCAACAGACTTTTTAAGCACCACCTCCTTCAACTAAACCGAAATTGGATCAAGACATTGTTTGACTTTTACATCCGACATATACGACAATTCTGAACAACAACATCACCATTACTTGAATCAACCAACTGAACACCTAGATGAGCTAGTCCATAACCATCCTTAACATCTGCAACACTATTTATGGACAACTGACTTATGACATCGGCCACCACATTGGCCTTGCCCGGGATAAAGGACACTCATATTATAGTCCTTCAAGAGTTCCAGCCATCTACGTTGGTGAAGATTTAGATTCTTCTGATTGAACAAACTTTTGTGGTCGGTAAAGACATCAACATGGACACCATACAAATAGTGCTTCCAAATCTTTAAGGCAAAAACAACCGATACTAGCTCCAAATTATGAGTAAGATAGTTCTTTTCATGAATTTTATGTTGCCTTGAAGCATAAGCAATGACTTTCCGATTTTGCATAAGAACACAACCTAATCCAATCCTTGAAGATCACAATAAACCACAAACCCATCGAATCCTTCCAGTAACATCAAAATAGGAGTCGAAGTGAGTTTATCCTTCTACTCTTGGAAAAATTTCTCACACTCTTCTGGCCATATGAACTTAACTTTATTTTGGGTCAATGTAGTCAATAGAGAGGTAATAGAATAAAACCCTTCCACAAACCTTCTATAATATCCAGCAAACCCAAGAAACTTCGAATATCCAAGGCGGATGAAGGTCTAAGACAACTCTTAACCGCATCCATTTTCTTAGGATCTACCTCAATACCTTTACTCGAAAAAACATGATCAAGAAAAGCAAGGATCTCAACCAAAACTCGCATTTACTTAACTTTGCAAATAGTTGTTGGTCCTTGAGGACTTGCAATGCAATCCTTAAGTGATCGACATGCTCATCCTTACTTGTTGAGTAAATCAAGTTGTCTTCAATAAATATAATCACAAACATATCCAGATATTGTCTAAACACTCTATTCATCAAGTCCATAACTGTGGAAAGAGCATTAGTCAACCCAAACGACATTACTAAAAACTTGTAATGACCATACCGAGTTTGGAAAGACATTTTTGGAATGTCATCTTCCTTCACCCTCAATTGGTGATAACCCGATCGGAGGTTTATCTTAGAAAAATATCTTGTTCCTTGGAGTTGGTCAAACAATTCATCAATACTTTGAAGAGGATACTTATTCTTAATGGTAAACTTGTTTAATTGCTGGTAATCAATAAACATGTGAAGTTAACTATCTTTCTAACAAAAAAACTGGAGCACCCCATGGAGAGGTACTTGATCGGGTGAGACCTTTATCAAACAAATCTTTCAATTGATCCCTTAATTTCTTAAGTTCTGTGGCCATACGATAAATAGAGATAGGTTGCGTATCTGAGAGAAAGTCAATACCATTTTTGGGAGGAATACTGGGTAGATCATCTGTGAACACTTCCAAAAACTCATTCTCAATGGGGACTAACTCAAGAATAAAGGTTTCAATATCTCCATCCCTAAGATGATCAAGATGATATATGCAACCCTTAGAAATTAGTGTTCTAGCTTTGAGACAAGAAACAAACTGACCCTTAGGCATATAATTTCCCCCTTTCCACTCTAGGACGGGTTCATTTGGAAACTGAAACTTAACAACTTGGTATCTACAATAAAAAAAATCATAACAAGAATCGATCAAATTCATACCAAGAATAACGTCAAAATCTAACATATCAAGCTATATAAGATCAATATGAGTGACTCTATGGGTTAAGGAGATGGGACAATGACTATAGATTCTCTTAGCCACGATGGATTCACCAAAAAGAGTAGAGACAGAAAAAGGGTCTAACAAATATTTGGAGAAACATCAAATCTCATAGCCACATATGGTGTCGCAGAAGACAAGGTAGCACCGGGATCAAGCAAAGCATAAACATCAAGATGAAACACTTTCAACATAGCCCATGCATAACCACATCGATATAACCCTCTTGTTCATGGCAAATTTTAAGAGCATAAAACATGTTCTATATCTACCTTTCACCAGAACCTGAAGAAGGGTAAGGTTGAGCCCGTCGACAATTATCTCCCTCATTCTTAGGAACCGAAGGACAATCTCTTATCTTATTATCGATCTTTCCACAAGAAAAACATGCATTAGAACCGGCTAGACATTTATTGTCACACTTCCTTTCACACTTAGTACAAGTATACAAAGAAGATCTACAACCATTCCCTCCTAAAGGCTTAGGATTAGACACCTTATCTTTGTTGAATTTTGCAGCCGGAGCATTAGATGAACCTTGACTAGAGAATCTTTATCAAAATTTAGAATGTCCATGTCCATCGGACCTTGAATGTGAAAAGTCCCCATCACCGATCTTTACCTTATTTTCCTCCCTAGATCTTTCCTTAAGATTTTCCTCCTCTATTTGTTGAGTATGTGTAATTAGAAGAGAAATATCCATTTCCTTTATCAACATGGCGGTACGACATTCCTTAACCACCATTTCGGACACATCCAAAAAAACTTACTCATCCTTGTCCTAGAACTGGAAACCATAGTTGGAGCATATACAGACAATTGTCTGAATTTAAAAGATACTATTTCACACTCATATTTCCTTGATGAAGGTTGATGAATTCAAGTACTTTTGCCTCCCTCATATCAAGAGGAAAGAACCTATTAAGGAAAGCATCCTTGAACGTGTCCCTATCAAGAGGACCCGCATCAACCACCCTCTCTTCCTTCCATTGTTCAAACCAAACTTGAGCAACACCCTTAATATGATAAGCGACCAAATCCGCCTTTTCCACCGAAGTCACACCCACGATCATAAAAACCTTGTATACCTCATCAATGAAATGTTGAGGATCTTCCTCAACCTTGGAACTACTAAACTCTGGGGATTCATTCTAGTGAAGTCCCTCACTCTAGCTGTTGCCGTACCCACATTTGGGTTTATGGGGGCCATAGCCTCCATATTGGCTTGATCCATTATAGCTTGAACGAATACTTGAAAAGTGGCTCGGAATTCAGCATGAGTCACTTCCTCGACCAAAACTTGAGGAGCTTTTTGTTTCACATTATCACCCACATTCCTTTTAATGTATGCTCCTCGAGGGGCCATATCCTGAAAAACATCAGATATATATCATGAGAGACACTTATAAAGTTACACTCTATCGCACAACTTTAGAATGATGAAAGAAGTGGAGTTTCCTAAGCATATTATAGCCACCTATTCATAAATGTGGTGCACCTCACACTCATGAACGTAACATTGCATATAGAACCACGAGAGGTCCTACATAAGTCACTTAGTATACATCATACAAGATAATAGAAATAAAGATTTCAAGAAATAGTCTTATATCATAAAAGAGTTTGACAAAAGAGGAAGTCAAACATAAGTCTCAACAAGTCATCTATTACATCAAAAGAACTGATTGGGACGTAACCCATACATCAAATACAAAGTATGAAAAACTAAATAAAGAAAATAATAAATGTGTCTCGGTCCTCGAAACATGAGGACTCACAAATCCTTGAGTGCCAAATGATCAACTATCCATGAGTGTGAGAGGTAGGAGTGTCTGACCCTATATTAGTGAAACAATAAAGGCACAAGTATGCATTAGTACTTGTAATGTACTAAGTATGATAGTAATGCATAAGAGTTATGAAATCATTCTAAAAAGGACTCTACATTACATGTAATGACCAAGATAAATCATAAGATAAGAGGTTAGAAAACATAAGTCGTAATCACGATCAATGCAAGCTTAACATCTTTAAAACACTTGTGAGATACTCTCATAAAGTAACCTTACTTCATTATTGTGGGAAGTTTACAATGTAACCAACATAGACCATGTGATATATAACATGGAATCTAGTGTCTATCCCACACCAAAAATAGATGTCCTTACTTTCCAAGGTAATAACCATAAGTCTGAGCTAAAGTGGATCCACTAGCTAATGTCTATCTGAGACAATCCTTTGGTGGCACATAGTTTATGGACATGGGTAATCACCGCTTGTCCACTCGGTGCTAAGTAAAATCCCATCTGATAGTCATTAATCATAGTCAAACTATTATCCATGGAAAGTCCCAATTAAGAAACCAATCCAAGCTAGAGTTCATTGTGAATAGCTCCTTAATCTTGATTCAACTTAGATGAGAAAACCTTTCAACCTTATGAATCCTATTTAGAGAAATCATTTCATAATCACGTTCTGAGTATTATGTGAGTAAAACATTCAAAAACAACATTGATACTTTAATCTCAAAGAATCCTCAAATCATTTACATCAACTTCATAAAAGCATGCATATCTTCATAAATTTATATTTCATAGTCCATAAGCTTCATCATATGTTCATTATCTAAAATCATGGATCATGCATGAGTTCATATGAATTAAACTTAAAATCATGTAAAACTTCAAGTCATGCATAAAAGATAGAAAACAAACAATTGAATCGTAATTGGAAAAAACCCATGAAGATTGAATAAAACCCTAACTTTTAATTGAGAATCTAACTTGTAAAATTGGAGATTTTAGGAACCCTATTGAAGAACGGACTCCATAGGTGAAAACTAACATACCTTAGAGATCAATGCCCAAGAGCTATGGTGAAATTGAGACTTTGGTGATTGAAACCCTTCTTCTTCTTCCTTAGCTTTAGAGGGAGAATTTTGGGGATGAACTTGGAGGGAAATTTAGGAATTCGGTGAATGATTTAGAACGGGTAGTTTTAGGACTTAAATCATTTATATGGGTACTCAAATAGGGTTTAAAACGATGTAGTTTATGTACCAAATACTTTTGGGAAATACTAAAATGACCTTAACTTAAAACTCGACGTAGTCACCTAAAAGGAAGGTCAAACGGTCTGTACAAGGCCTCACTGGTTGTATAGGGAACCGTCTAAGAGACCCCTTTCCCGGAGGCCCTAGACGGTTGGGCTTGGTCCCTTACATGGGTCGACCACTTCTATACTTTCCGTATAGGGAATCATCCAGGTGACCTTGGGTCCTGGCAGCCCTAAACAGCTAGTTCACTTGCCTTAAACGGCAAGTGGTGCCCTAAACGGTCCCGTTTTGGGTCTCGTGAAAAGTCCTTCACCTGTTTTAGGCTTGTGGACTTGCTTGTTTGCTCTCTTTATCCTTTCTAAATCCTGAGGTGTTACACATTCGGAACGTACTTCTGAAACATAAAGATGTGAAACATAGGATAGACAACTGACAAGCTAGGTGGCAAGGCCAACTTATAGGCCACCTCTCCCACACGACTCAAAATCTCAAAGGGTCCAATAAACCTAAGGCTAAGCTTGCCCTTCTTTCTGAAGCTCATCACACCCTTCATGGGTGACACTAGGAGCCACATATGATCATCTTTCATGAACATTAGGTCTCGAACTCTCCGATCATCATAACTCTTCTGTCGACTCTGGGCTATCACTAGTCTACCTTGGATCATACAAACCTGCTATATAGAATCTCTAAGCAAGTCTGTATCTAATGAGACTATCTCAACTGAGTCAAACCATTTGATCGGAGATATCTTAGCAAGTCAAACACCTCAAAATAAAATCTGCAATATCCCTCTTCATCCCACACCACCAATAATGTTGACTTAGAGCATGATGCATCTTTGCTTCCTCAGATGGATGGAATATCAAGAACAATGGGTCTCCTCAAGAATCAATCTAATCAACTCACCCACCTTGGGCACACAAATCATGCCCCCAATCCTCAAGACACCCTAAGAATCAAGGACAACATGACACATAGTTTTTCGTCATCAACCTAACACTCACGAATCTTCTTAACTAAGGAAGAGCAAGCCTCAATTAAATAAATCAAGCCACCCGTCTCATCAAAAATCTATAATCAGACGAGACTGTTACAGAGTCTCTGAACATCTCTAACCAATGGTATCTTTTCCACACTAATAACAACTAGACTCCCTATGCTAGAAGTCTTCCTACACAAAGAATTGGCCACCACATTGGCCTTCCATGGATGATACAATATGGTGATATTGTAGTCCTTCATTAGCTCAAGCCATCTACGTTGTCTCAAGTTTAGATCCCTCTGACTGAATATTTACCGAAGACTCCGTGAAGACCTCGCAACGAACCTGTGCAGATAATATCGCCATAACTTAAGCACAAACACTATAGCTGACAACTATAAATCATGGGTAGGATAGTTCCTCTCGTGGGTCGTCAACTGTCTAGTAGCGTAGGCAATCACCTTACCCTTCTGCATCAGAACCCCACCTAACCCAACTCCAAAAGCATCATAATGAATAGTAAAGTCCACACCCTCCTCGAGTAAGGTCAAACTAGGAGCTGAAGTCAATAAGGTCTTGGGCTTACGAAAGCTCTCCTCACACTCATCAGACCACTGGTACTCTATCAAGTCAATTTGGTCAAAAGAGATGTAATAGTGGAGAAGATCTAAAAAAATCATCGGTAATAGCCCACAAGTCCCATTAAACTTTGGATCTCAGTAACTAATGTAGGTATGGTCCAACTACTCACTACCTCAACCTTGGCTATATTTACCTGAATACCATCCTTGGCCACCACGTGCCCAAAAATGCCATAAAATCAAGCCAAAACTCACACTTCAAAAACTTGACATCAAGTTTCTCTTCCCTCTATCTCTAGAGTACAACCCTCAAATGTCAATTGTAATCCTACTCAGTCTTAGAGTACACAAAGATGTCATCAATGAAAACTATCACAATGGATCCAGATAAGGTTGGAACACCCTTTCATCAACTCCATGAACGCAAAAGAGGTGTTACTCAACCTGAAAGACATCACAAGGAACTCATAGTGCCCATAACAAGTCCTAAAAGTTATCTTAGGGGTATCCGATGCCTTGATCTTCAACTAGTGGTAACCGGACCCCAAATAAATCTTAGAAAACATAGATGCACCCTGAAGATGATAAAAAAATTGTCAATATGAGGAAAAGGATAATTGTTCTTCAGTGTCGCTTTGTTCAACTGTGGATAATCAATAAAAATTCTCATGGATCCATCCTACTTTCTCACAAACAATACAAGAGCACCCATGGAAAAACACTAGGAAGAATGATCCCCTTACTCAAAAAATCCTTCAAATCTTTCAACTCAGCTGGAGTAGTACGATAGAGAGGAATGGAGATGGGCTTGGTGCTCGGCTCTAAGTCAATAGCAACATCAATATCCTTGTCGGTAGGAACACCTAGAAGATTAATAGGAAACACGTCTGAGAAATCTCGAACAACGGACACCGAATCCATGGGAGGTGACTCAACACTAGTAGCTCAGATGAAAGACAAATAGGACAAATAACCTATATCAACCAATCTCTGAGCTCTACTGAAGGAGACAACTTTACTAGGGTAAGAACCACTAGCACTCATCCACTAACCTCTCGAGACACCCAACATCGCTAAGGTTACCGTCTTAGCATAACAATCAAGAACAACATGATGCCAGGAGAGCCAATCCATACCCAAGATAATATCAATGTCTACCATCCTCAAAATGATCAAGTCTATCCAAGTATCATACCTGACAAAAGAAACAAGACATGATTGATACACTCGATCCACCACTAAGGATTCACCCACTAGTGTAGAAACATGAATAGACATATGCATGCAATCAGACATCATATCAAACCCATCAGCAAAATAGGTAGACGCATATGAGAAAGTAGACCCAGATCAAATAATACCAACGCATGTTGATGTGAAACTGGGATGGTATATGTGATCACAACATCAAAAGTCTTAGCTTGAGGCCTCCCAAGAAAAGTATAATACTAGCCCTCATGGCCACCTGCAATCTTAGTAGAACCTCTACCTCCACCTTGTGGAGTTGGAACACCTTTACCAAAAGTCTTCCTACCTCTACCTAACTGAACTCTGCCTCGACCCTTGGCTGGAGGCACTGAATCCCTAGCTGGAGAAGCTAAATAAGAACGTTGGGATCCTGAATGAGTCTATAGAGGGCACTAATTCATCGAATGACCTGGATCCCCACAAGTATAGGAAGACCTCGACATGGATAACTGCATCTTTGAACCAGACAAAATACCATGGCTACCTCAGCCAGAACCATAAGATCATCGTGCTGACTGCCCACTCTCAACTGCTGGCATAGAAGTATGAACCAACTCACGGTGTTGAAAGAAGCTAATACCACTATGTGAACCTCTGCCTCCAGATGAGGCACCAGAAAACTGACTAGACAAATAGGCCCTCTTGGGCTCCCCAAACTTTTCTAAAGCCATCAACTCCGCCTCCTTGGTGATGCTCACAATGGACTGGTTGAAATTGCCATTTTTGGCTCATCTGAATACATAAAACCTGATAAAGAAAGCCAACCCTCTCACAAACCTGTGAACTCTCTCTACCTTATCCGTCACAAAAGTCATAACATGCATAGAAAGCTCACGGAAATGGACTGCCCTATCTCAAGTCCTCAAACCTCAGTCGACTCTCCTCCCTCACGCTCCAAGAAATTAAGCGGTCCTAGAAAGCACTGGAGAACACATCCCATTCTATCGGGGGAGATCCAACTAATATGGATCTCACAAAAGTCCTCCACCATTCTTTAACGCATCCACGAAGCTAAAGTGCAACTAACCGAACACTATTATTATCCACCGTACCCACTCCCTCAAGTAACTCATGGGACAAAGTCAAGAACTCAGGGGTATCCTCACTCTTACCACCCTGAAACTGGGGTGATTTCATCTTATGAAAGCTCTCGTAACACTATGATGAGTCTGAGATTTAGACTACTTTAGGGCTTTATTTATAATGATTTAGTGTTCAAATGCTTACTTTGTGCCAACAACTGGTGTAAAACCCTTGATTTCTAGGTACATGGATCGAGGAACAAATCAAGAAAACTAATTTGCAAAAAGGAACAAAGCGAGCTGAAAGAACGAAGAAAAGCAAGCCTGGTGATTGCCAAGTCCACTTGGCAAGTCGCCGAATGGACATTTGACCTCCTAAAGTTCCAGTGTGCCAAGCCATGAAGGAAAGAACCAAGTCAGCGAGAGAAAGGAACAATCGGCGGATCGCCGAGTGGTTTCGCGATGCAGTGTTGAATCGCCTAAAGTTACAGACCTCGAGGATGCTGAAGGCCAAGGCAGAAAGGTGATGACATTGATCAAAAGGTGGATCGGCGAACCTGACTTACTGCGTCGAATATCCCTTCGTAATATATTTTTGGCAACTATAAATACGTTTTTGAACATTTAGTTTAGGATGAAATTTTCATTATATCAAATTGTGATTATAATTTTGAACTAAGAGACAAGTTTTCTCTAGTTTTTCCTTAGCTTTAAAGAATTGAAGTTTGTCACTTTTGAGAAATTGGAAGTGGGTCTTTGAGATTCTTCAACTTGGAACATTGTAAAGATGAAATTAATCTTACCGAGTTGATGGAAACTTAGTTTGGTAACGATTTTTTTCTTTTTATAATGTCTGGGTAAAACCCCAATTCTTAGGGTGTGATTATGTGATTATGGGCTGATTTAGTTTATCGGTAATGCTAATTGTTAGTGTAAATGTTGTTTAGAAGTGAGTTCAATCATTAATTGTGGTTAAATTTGAGAATTGTAGTTGCAAATGCAGTTCTACCCTTATGTTTTTGGCTTGCTCGAGAGAGAGGTTTTAAAACTAAGATTATTGATTGATGGTTAGTGGGTATTGGATTGTCATGGGTTCAGCTCGAGAGAGTGAATTATAAACCCTTTTCCACACATTCAGCTCGAGAGAGTGAATGGACTAAGGTGTGGGATGTTCTTATTTTGAATGCTTGTCGATGTTCGAGAGAAATCGACTTGATTCGGGGTAGATTGTTCGAGAGAAAGTTTACCTCCTCTATAGTCTAGCTTACTCACTAATATCTAGCTATTTTCTAATAGTTGAAATTACCCATTTGTCTACATTAGCCTATAATCAAATCACATCTATTGAATCTTAAACACGTACCACTCCCTGTGGGATTCGACCCCAACTCATTTAGTTGGGTTATCTACTAATTAACGATCGTTGATGCTTAGAATTGGATTAAGTGTCTTTGAAATGTTATTAATCACAATACTACTCTGTTGTCCTCTGAATAACCTCTAGAGCAATTTGAACACCCATTTCGAAACCACTAGTATCATGAATATCCAGAATCTATTGATGATCTGGGGTCTGCTCCCCTACCCTCATCTGAGAACCCTTTGGCGTACATGTTGCACCACTCTAAGAAAAGTTCTCCAGCACACCTAACATCCTCAACAAAATCTCATGAAACAAATGAGCTCCAAACTCAGGAGGGGGGGGGGGACTTGGTCCTCAACAATCTCAACATATGGCTTTGGTCAAACCTCTCTAGCTCTACCTCTGGCGGGTGTCGCTCCACGGGCACGACCTCTAACCGGTGCTACTCGATAAGCATGTCCAGCTCGGGCCCTACCTCTAACCCAAGCTTGGGTCTCAATAATAGACTTGGGGACTGCCTCCCCTCTATCACTAGAAACAAAAGCTTTGGTCCTTGACATCTGCCAAAATAACACACGACAACTCAACACTAGTGAAGCTAACCACGCACAATGAAAAAGGATTAAATAAAAGAAATTTCCAAACAATCTCCATAGTCTCTTAAAGATAAGTACATACGTTTCCGTACCGATCCTCAAGACTCTACTTAGACTTGAATTCTACACTCGTGAGACTTATGAACCTAGGGCTATGATACCATTTATCACGACCCAAAAATGGACGTGATGGCACTTGCCTATTCCCACCAAGACAAGTAAGCCTCATGCTAATGAAAATGAAACAAATGCAGAAAGATATTGCAAGAACAAGATAAAGCGGAAAACTTATTCTTTCTATTAAAACCCCCAAAATTTGGTTGTCACGGGTACAAACCACCAAATACATAAATTACTGAATTAAGAAATAACTACAAGTCACAATCTTTGTTTCTCAAATATTTTTTTAAAAAAGTTAATGAGAAAGAGGAACCGTCGGAATGACAAGAAGGTACCTCTCAAAATCCTTGACAAGCCTCAAAATTCGAAGAAGAAGATAACGGGAGTCTGGGCTCGAAACCTACACAAGTGTAAAAGTAAGGGGTGAGTACCAACAACACGCTACCTAGAAAGCAACCCACTAAACAGAACATCTAGATAGAAATCGAATACCCCCTTACACTCTAACCGAACCTTCTCAAAATACACCAACCTAACAGTTCTACAATGCACAGTTCACAAGGCTCAATAATCACAGTTCAATAGTCACATATCAACAACCAAACGAATCAAGTAAATCAATCTCAATGTCAAGTAGATCAATCACACGTAACAAGTAAGTCACACATAAGAATCAAAATGCATCAAATCACAATAATCAATCTCTCGTTGGAACCATTTCGCATCGGCACAATAATACTAGTTGGAACCATTTCCTATCGGCTTTATATCAAATCACTATCTGGAACCATTTTCCATCAGCTTTATATCAAGTCACTAGTTGGAACCATTTCTCATTGGTTTTACATCAATTTACTAGCTTGAAACGTCCTCGACATAATAGCACTCGCCAGCAATGACCTCGGCATCACAGCCATCACATGTCTCATCAAAGTGTTCAACAATCAATGCACACAAGCAATATCACACCAAATGGAAGAGACAACAATTCATGCAATTCAAGTCTACATTCATGCTATCAAGCATTTTATCGATCAATCAATAAGGGTCACAACAAGGTAATTTACATCATCATATTCATCACATAGCCTATTTATTTCAACCCCTTTTTATTCATTAAGATTTATCAGGTGGACAGTTAACCCTTCACCTCATCCTATTACTCTCAACAAAGAAACAACGAATAGAATACACGAATTCTACTAGAATATAAGATTTAGGAGATCACCTAACTTAAATTAATCAATAATTACTCCAAGAGTTCAGTATTCCCCTTCCAAATCACTTTTGAACGCACACATCTATATAAATCAAGTATTCACAATAAATTTCTGGAAACAACACTACCCACATCAGTTTCTTTAAAAATGGGTTAATTAACTCAAATCCCAATTCAAAAAATAAGGTTTGAGTCCAAAATTTAATACTTGAAAATATTACTCAAGGCTTTGGGAAATCATTAGTGTAAACCATTTCGAAAAAGGACTCAAAATCAGTTAACAAACTCAATTTTACTTCAAAACTCAAGTTCATGAAGAATCCCCATTTTATGAACCAAAAATCTTGATTCAAACTCTTAAATTCAATAATAATGATGAGTAATTGAAGATGTAGAGTGAAGAAACGTTACCCAACTATTTTATCTTGAAAAATGATTGAAATAGCCTCCATCGAGTTCTCAAAGCTCCCAAATGAAAATGGGGAAGAACCCTTGAAATTTGGGTTTAAACACTGCCAGAGGTCCTCCGCAAACGCGGACCCTTGTCTGTGAATGCGGCCGGATAGCTCAGAAATGACCTCTGTGAATGCACCCACTGATCCGTTAATGTGGAGGTCAAAGGTTTAACCTCCCGCAAATGCAGGCACCCTCTGCGATTGTGGAAGGTAGGCTTCAACACACAAAATAGAAAATTCAGCTAATTGAAAAATCATCAAAATGACCGTTGGGATTCCTTCAGAACCCCATACACACAAATCACATATGCAATCAATTATACTAGACTTTTCACACACAATGGAATCGTCAAAACACGAATCTGAGGTCTCCTTGACTTGACATCCGTGAAAACCACAAGAAACTAACTCTATGCCTAAAAAGGCTAAAATAAGTTGGGGGCCTCTCAAAAATTAACCAAGACCTCACCTAGGCCTAAAAGCATCCACTGTATCCAACAAAACTCAAAGGCTTCTAATCCAAGCATCCGAACACAAATGTTGACCAAAGTCAACCAAAAGCTAAATTTTCATAATTTCACAACTTAGGACCTCAAATTCTCACAAATGAGAATCTACCTTCATGGACTGATGGAATCGATGGAATTCCATTTCAACACTCGAAACTCCAAAAGATACCGAAACCACTTTCTTAACAATATTAGTCTTTCAAACTCAAAGCTTACAAAATTCTCAACTTTAAACTTGAAGTTTGAAATCAACTTTCAAAACTCAAACATAAAAATACTAGGGGTCAATAACAGGAGGGGAAAAATGGTAAATTCACGAAAATTCTTAGAAATGACCGACCAGGTTATTACACTCGATTTCAACATGTTTGCTTACGTATCAATAAAATTTTGATGAAAGGAATTTTTGTTATTTCAATATAAACACTTAAATGTCCTTCATGAAAGTAGCCAGGTGTGCTTTATTTCGATAAAAGGGCAATTTGGTCATTCAATCTACAATCACTCATGGCTTTAATTCTAAGTTACTACTATACTAGAAAAGATCTATTTCAACATGTCTGCTTACATGTCAAATTTTTTATCAAAGACAATTGATATGATGCCAAAAATATATATGTTTAATCATTATTTACCTCACATTTAGTATTGTATTTCTTCTTTATGAGCAAGGATTCTATAGATTGTGTTAAATAATATATTTTATTTGTAGGAGTAAATTGGTGTAAAGATGAGAGATTTGGAGATAAAACGAATTAAAGATGGAAGATATATATACAAGTGGCACAGTTGAAGAAGAATTCGAATGGAATATGAACTATGGCCACGTGCCATGTTTTGAAGCAGCAAGTGAAACAACAACATTGAATTGAGCCGGCACCGTTCATACAGAATCCTTTTGGGTTTCCAATTTATTTTGGACTTAGTTATTTTATTTAGGATTTTTATGTCTATATATAGTCCATAATAATAATTCTCGAGGGGGCTGGACACAGTGTAAAAAACAAAATTTGATCTAGAATTTCATCTTTTCTTCTCTTTTATTTATTTTATATCTTTTCTTTGAATGAGTTGTTGTAATTGCTCTATGTCTACGTGGAGTTAAATTTCTCGTTCTAGGATGTTAACTTATAAAATGACCGTTTAATGATTTTTTATTCGGCATACATGTTTATCATTTTTGGTTGTTCTTATATTCTTGTGCTTACTATTTTGATGCTTGATCACCATTGGAATAAATTTATCGTCTTCTTTTGAATTCGGGAGAGGAATACAATGTTGAATATAAGGAGTAAGATCTTTTCTTGCATATCTCAAATTATTTGTGTTTAAGATAGGGATATACCTAGGTGTCGTGCTTGGTTCAAATACGGAAAGACAACAGAATGCTCCATAGTTGGTTCAGTCTATCCTCGCTCAACGATGTAGTTAGACTGTCAATCGTGGTAAAATTGTTAGAGGTCCAGAGATCATGACCATATTATCAACTCAGTGAATCAACAACTAGATAATCAAATAAGTTGATGAAATTGAT
>JAJOOS010016682.1:0-28297 GCA_029582725.1 Solanum chiquidenum
GACTAATTGAATATAATTGTGTGTTAAAGTAAAGTCTAAACCATTTTCCTCGTGGGATCGACCCCAACCTACAAGTTGGGTTCTTTACTTGATAACGATCGCTTATGCTTTTTTAGGGAGGTGTAATTTGAGCGTATCAACCTACTAAAGTCATCAACAATCGTCAAGAAGTATTTATAGCCATTATGGGTAGGTACATGGTAAGGTCCCCACAGATCTAGATGAAGAAGGTCAAAACATTTAGTACTGGAGGTGGTGGTTTTTATTGGAAATGGTGATCTTGTTTGTCTGGCCATGGGACAAACAGTGTATACAAAAGGTTGTTTTGGTGGGAAGGATATAGGAATAGAGGAAATTCCTTTCATTTTGACAAAGGGCACATGCCCTAGCCTGTTATGCCATAAATGATCAATATTGTTTCCTTGAGAATGCATGACATGAGAGGATTAGCAAAAGTGGAATTCACACCAGAAGATGTAATGGCAGAAGTAAAGTTGAAACTACGAGTCACAATATTACTTCTTTTATTACGGGGCAAAACAGCAACATCACACAAGGAATTACATGAAATGGAATTTAGAATTGCAGAGTTAGAAAGTAAACTAGGATGAATAGAAACAGAATGTAAACTAGAATGAACAGATGAAAATTTGTTGTGTGATCCAAAAGTTGAGACAGTGGAGTCAGGGTAAGAAGTGTGATATTTTGAACACAAGAAATAGAGTCCATGTTGTGCTCTACCAATCTCCAGAGGGCTCTTGATTGAAGGGCCCTGCATTAAACAAGAAGAAGAAGTGAAACTAATGACTCTTTTATCATGAGAAACCAAGCAATGAACTGAAATCAAATTGAATTTAAAACTAGGAACAAACAGAACTTTGTACAAAGTTCATGAAGAATTCAAACATGCATCACCAATTTCTATCACTTTTACTCTATAGTCATTTGGTAGGGTAACTAGGAAAGGGTAGGGTAATGGTCTAATGTTGATTAATAATGTTTTGTCGAAGGTCATGTGGTTTGAGGGGGCGGAATCTATGATCCATGAATTAGTAGACAACTTGGAGCATTTACATGACAAACAACCAATATCAGTAATTGAAGAAGAACAAGCTAGAGTACCTGCAAAGTTCACAGTTCCACCTACAATGTTGTTTCCAACTTTTCTAGCTGAATTTCCAGTGTTGTTCCCTCCTTGAGTCTGAATGTGCTCCAAGAGACTCACCAGTTGATCAAGTTGATGCTTGGTTATAGTTGTATTCCTCCTGTCAGGTACATATTTGTCTTCACTGCCCTCAGGACTCTTTCATTTGTAATCACCACAAAAACTATGAGCAACAACTGATGTTCTCGATGCATTTTTACCTTTTGTGAACTTGAAATCCGATGGGAAACCATGAAGTTTATAACACTTATCCTTCGTATGCCCAGCCTTTTTACAATACTCACAAAATATATTTGATATGTTAGGAGGTCTACTTCCCCATTTCCTTTATAGGAAGAAGAGGCATAGTTTGTCCTGAAGTTTGTGCTAGAACTGGCAGCAACATTCACATGAAGAGAAGTGGAATCCAAGTTGAGTTTGCGATAAGGTTTGACTTCTCTGTGCCTTTCCTCATGTGCTAAAATAGAAAAAGCCTGAGCCATAGTAGGCAAGGGATTCATCATCAATATGCTACCCCGAACTACTGTGTATACCTCATTTAATACCATGAGGAATTGAATGAGGCGTCTATCTAGCTCAGCCTTATGCATCTTCAACTTTCCTCCATAAGTACACAAGCATGTGCACTGAGAACTGGTGTCCAGAGTGCTAAGTTCCTCCCACAGTTTGCACATTTTGGTATAGTAACTAATAACATCGAGATTCTCCTGAGTGAGTTCGTTGATTTCACGTTGCAATTGATATAATTTAGTACCATTGGCTTGATCGTACCTGTCAGCTAATTCATCCCAAAGCTCCTTTGCATTATTGACATACTGCAGGTTGTCGGCAAGGTCTTTTGAGAGTGAATTGAGAAGCCACGAAGTGGCCATGTCATCACATCGTTCCCACTGGGCAAATGCAACTGAATCTAGAGATGGCCTTGGAATTTTCCCATTGATGAAACCAGTCTTATTCTTCACCGACAGAGCTCGGAGAATTCCCCGTCTCCATGAATGATAACCTGTTCCATAAAAAATGAGTGGAAAAATAGCAGATCCGGCGCTTTCAGATGAATGCATATAGAAGACATTGGTGGATATGCTTGCAGCAGAATCGTAAACTGGAATTTGAGGAACAGGCTCCTGGTCGAGATTGGGTTCCGTTATTGCCAGAGATTAAGACAAAATTGAGAGAAGAGTGAGTGCGGAAAGACGAGCGAAAGATGAATCTTATAGCTCTGATACCATGTTGAATTGAGGAGAAGCTGTGGAGAATTTCAGTTCTCCATTGATGAAGCTTCGAGAAAAGAGAAGAAGGAAAAGAAGGGCAAAGCCCTGAGATCGATCAGGAGTAATTGGGGAAAATGAAATTTGTATTATCTCAACTGCAACCTTACAGTTTATACAAGTGTGTTATTCTATAATCACAAGTAATTGTTGTAATGTAAAGCTAACAAATCACAACAAAAATAACTAACTTCTAACTAATCTGCCAGCTAAGCCGACTTACTCATTAACTTAGAAGCTAAATGATCTGTATCTCAACACTTTTACCATGTTCTAATACAAACAAATGCACAATGATGTATATGTGCCTTTATTTTATTTTCACATATTTAACTATTCAGATCCAAAAAAAGGGCTCAAATGGAAGTCATATCAAAATTTTAGGATGTCAAATATGTATTACATCAAAATTATTTACACCGTCCAACTTTTCTTTAAAAATCAAATTTTCTCCTCAACTATGAACAATAGTTATTTCCCCCCTTTTTATCTTATTTGACTTTTTGAAACACCTATTTCACTCTTTGCATTATCAACCTTTGTCTTCTTTTTTTACTACTTAAAATCATATATAAAAATTAATCTATGAAACAAATTTCTATGAAAAAATAAGTATAATTTTTTCAATGAAAATAAGAAAAATGAAAAAAAACAATTGAGTATATTAGTTAATGATGTACTATGACGAAAAAAATAAACAATTTTTTTTTATTAATAATCAAAACTCTAATATATATTTATACAAGTAAAAATAATAGGTAATAATAATTTTTTTAATATATTTCAATATAAAATAATTAATAAAATAGAGGTATATTTTGTAACAAATTTCTAAAAGATTATCTATTTATATTATACGTATTTTTTTAATTTAGATAATATTAATATCGTTTATCTATATAGACATTAAAGAACAAGAGAAAGTTGAAATATGCAGCTATATGCATATATACATATTTGGTGCATGTAATATTAAAACAACAATCATAAATAATAACATTAGATTTTGTGACAAATTGGTAAAATAATTATTCTACTTATGATATCAATGAGCTTAAATACAAATCTGTAAATATCTAGATTAAGAAAAATAAATATTAAATATAATAGGGATAAGGGTCTGAAAAATATCTCAACTTTGACCGAATTTGTTGTTACGATACCTAACTTTCATGAGAACCTATTACCCCTAGATTATTTAATACCGTATTTTAAACATATATATGTGCCCACGTGGACATAAAAAATATTGCATAATTATAAATAGTAATGTGTCCACGTGGGCATATATATACCTTTAAAATACACTATTAAATAGTTCAGGGGGTAAAAAATACACTATTAAATAGTTCAGGGGGTAAAAAATACACTATTAAATAGTTCAGGGGGGTAACAGGTCCTCATGAAAGTTTGGTATCGTAACAGCAAATTCGGCCAATATTTTTCAGACCCTTATACCTATATAATATAAATAGATATTACATAGATGAAAGATTGAAAATATCAAGGATAAAATAGACATTAACATGATAACCCGAGGTGACAATGATTTATAATTGAGGGGAGGGGAGGGGAGGGGGGGGGGAGGGGTTGATTTTTAAAAGGAAAATTGAGTAAATGATTTTTAATGTATTTACTCATTACCAAAATCTTGTTGACCATGTTATGTTCACAACACTGATAATTACCAAAATTTGGTAGACCATGTTACGTTCAAAACACTGATATTGGAAAGAGGATTTTTTTCTTTTTTTAAAAAAAATGGATTAAAGAAACAATTGATATTTAAAATTGAAAGTTAGATGCAACAACCCATTTCAAAGATGCTTCAAAAAAGTAAGTGGTTTTCCATCTCATTTTTTCAACTCTTTTATTTGATTATTTCTAATCCATTTGGTTACTTGCATTAAAGCATAATTAGTAAGATCAACAAACTTTTAGATGCACTAACCTAATTTATAATACCAGAAACCCCAGCATGTGTTAAATTGTGGTAACATATTATATTCACTAAATAACTTAAGAGAAAGAATCGTGATTTACTTTAAAGTGACACATTTCTGTTCATTTTTGTAATGCTTCTACTTTTAGTTCTTTATATATATATATACTTCATCCGTTCCTTTTTAGTTGTCAAATTTTGACTTGACATATCTATTAAGAAAATTGTGATTGTATAGTGAGTTTATCATTCTACCGATATTAATTGATAAGGTCCCAAATAGATTTAGAGCTTGTTTGGATTGACTTAAAAAAAGTAGTTTTTAAGTCAAGAATAAAAAGTCAAACTGAGATGACTTTTAAGTCAAAAAATAAAAAGTAGAGGAAGATCTACTTTTGGTTTTTAACTTTTTTAAAGTTATTTTTAACCTTCTCAAACACGTTCTAACTTATTTTAAATTATTTTTATATTTGTCAAACAAATTAAGAAGTCAAAAACTGACTTATAAGTAGTTTGATCAACTTTTATGCCAATTCAAACACCCTCTTAGTCACTATATTTTTTAAAGACATTAACTCAATGATATAGTAGAAAAAAGAAAATTATTCTATCTTGGTTTGTCAAAAATTATAAGTAAAAGGGAAAATCAAAGTAGAAAATATTTGACAAGTGAATAGAGCCTAATGAAATATATGTTTTTAAAAATTTTACTTAATTTTGGAATATATAAAAGACTATAAAAAATATAAGGTATAAACAAATTTAACGGAGAAATGACCAAAGTGTTTGCCAAAGGAGACGTGTTGACTTGTTGCGTGATAAAATAATATATTTCCTCTATTTCATACATTGACTATTAAGTGAATTTTTGAATTTTTTTTCATGGTTCAAAACAATAAAATTATTCAAGGTCTAAGGTAAATGTTTGATTATTTTTTTCATATTTGCCTTTTTTTCATTTTACAAAGTTTTATATTTTTTAGAAGATAAATTATACTACTTATAAAATTGAAAAATATAATTAAATTATATCGGTGAATGCTTTTCTTAATAGGCACAAGAGGGAATAGCATCAACAAATAAAAACAAAGAGAGGAAAAAAAGAAGAAAAATTCCATTAGTTGAATACAAAATTTGATCACCTAATATTTTTGTTTATTCGTTTTATATAAGCATCTGAAAAGTACTACTTTAATTAAAAAGAAAGACGAGCGGGAATTATTCGACTCTCACGGTAAGCAGTGAAGATGTGAGAATCAGAAAATGATTGAAGTATCGCAATATTTAATTTAAACATAACATTATACGACTTGTTCAACAATAAATCTCATCTTCTCTTCTCACCATTTTAGATTTAGATCAACCTAACACTTTCACTCTCTTTAGAAATAGAAATTAGAAATACTTGTGTGTGGAAATGGGGAGTAGTTACAATTATTACAGAATGTTTGGGTGCTTTAACCGTAAATTTAAGATCAGAGAAACGGAGCCACCACCGGATGTGAGGGATGCGTTTTTCCGGTACACCGGTAAAGGTATCCAGATGAATGCGGATCAACTTCTCCGATATCTGGTGGAGGTACAAGGAGAAGAAGGATGCACTATTAAGGATGTAGAGCAAATTATACAGCATGTTGCTAGTCGGCGGCACCATCTCATCAGGCGTCTTAACCATTCACTTGAACTCGATGATTTCTTTTTTTATCTTTTTCAGGATGATCTCAATGGAGCAATCAAATCTCAGGTTCTTCTTCCTCTTCATTTTTTTATTCCTATTGTATTTGTTTTGTTCCCAGTGATAATTTATTTAATTTGTCGTCGTTCCAGGTACATCATGATATGACTGCTCCATTGCAACATTATTTCATCTATACAGGTCACAATTCCTACTTAACTGGAAACCAACTCAGCAGCGATTGTAGTGAAATTCCTATAGTTAAGGCTCTAGAAAGAGGTGTTCGGGGAATAGAGCTCGATTTATGGCCAAGCTCGGGGAAAGATAATATTCATGTTCTTCATGGAAGGTACAATATGCTCCACATTCTAGCACTGTTTAAGCAATTTAAATACAACGGGAAGAAGTAGCGTCTCTTCAGTCTTCCATTATCAATCTGAAGTAGTATTTCTTATTTAATAAATCCAAATAGATTATTGTTATAAATCTGTGTTATCGAATGTATTGTTCAAAGTAACTATTATGCTCTCTGATGTCCAATGTCTAAAGTTCCTAAAATTGACAGGTTGATTAATTAACTTTGTTGAATGATGCCAGTTCTAATCATTTGCAGGACCCTGACTACACCAGTGCCACTTCTTAAATGCTTAAAGGCCATTAGAGACCATGCTTTTGTTAAATCGCCTTATCCTGTCATAATCACATTGGAAGACCACCTGACACCAGATCTTCAAGCTAAAGTTGCGGAGGTTAGAATATTTCATTTGGCTTTGTGGATAACTGCTCGAAATATTAAATGTTTCTTTTTAATCTAGTTTTAACTCCTTTGTTCCACTAGATGGTTATCCAAATCTTTGGAGAAATGTTATATTATCCTCAATCAGAATGCTTAGAGGAATTTCCTTCACCTGAAGGGCTTAAGAATCGCATTATTCTTTCTACAAAGCCACCCAAAGAGTACCTTGAGTCAAAGAATCAGAGAGACACATCTCCAGTGGGAAAAGATTCATTTAGAGAGGACCTTTTGAAGAAGGAGAAATCAGAAATTGGTGTCGAGGATCACGACACTGATGAAAGGGTAAAACAATATTAAATGGTCTCTTGATTTTCTTATTGTGAGATGCTGATCTGCTTTTATGTGCCATTTTTCTTATCTGGACACTAGAGTGACAGTGATCAAGATGATGAAGACGGTGATACCTCCAACGATCAGCAATCATCCCAACCAGAAGCACCTAAGTACAAGAGTCTGATAGCAGTTCACGCTGGGAAGGCAAAACATGGTCTGAAACGTGCACTAAGAGAGGAAAGTAATAAAGTCAGTCGACTTAGTTTGAGTGAACAAGAAGTTGTAAGAGCTGCAGAAAATTATGGAACTGATTTGGTTAGGTACTCCACAATTTTGTGCATATAAAATTGAATGATTGATGAGAATGCTCTAGCTCTTCTTGACTGAGTTTTCCTCTTCGTTCTTTCATTTGCTAGGTTCACACAGAAAAATATTCTAAGGGTGTACCCCAAGGGAACAAGAGTGACCTCCTCAAATTTCAAGCCTATGACTGGCTGGATGCATGGAGCTCAGATGGTAGCATTCAACATGCAGGTTAGTTTGAACTCTTAGTGCTTGTGCATCCTGAGGCAGATGTAGAGTATTGACAGCGGGTTCATTTTAAGCCAAGCATAATTATGTGTGAAAATCTACAAAATTGCAACAAATTGTAGATATTAATTCATAGCTTAGTGGTTTCAATGCTAAAATGTATGTCTGTACAATGTTGTGAGGATATATCCAAGAATTTGTCACGTTGTTATGTGCACTAACATCATGATTAGAATGTGGCGTTTGTCAGAAGTTCTTGTACAGGCTGGTGTATGTCAACCAAAATGTAAACTAGCATCTTAAGATACTGTATCAGCTCTGCAGCTTGAGCTTGTTTGACAAACGTTACATTTAAGGGCATCCATGCCTTACATCTCATTTGTCGATTGCTTCTGCATTTCTTTATGTCCCTAAGAAACTCCTCTTTCTTAAATGTGTCGGCAACGAGTATGATTTAATAGATAATTTAACTATTTTGTCTCCCAATTTTATCGTTTAAATCAATTTGGTTCCATATCTGCTGTCTAATTGCTAACTGTATAAATAGGGATATGGGAAGTCACTTTGGATGATGCACGGGATGTTTAGGTCCAATGGAAGCTGTGGCTATGTGAAAAAACCTCAATTTCTCATGGATAAAGGCCCACACAATGAGGTATTTGATCCTAAAGTAAAATTGCCAGTGAAGAAAACTTTACAGGTAAGCAAAATGTGTTTTCATGTGGAGAGCTTAAAAAATTTCAAGTTACTAAATATGAAGGTATTGCTTAAGAAGTATAATTCTTTTTCTAAAAAAAATTCTGCAGGTTAGAGTATATATGGGAGATGGATGGCGCTTGGATTTCAGCCATACACACTTCGATGCCTATTCACCACCAGACTTTTACACAAAGGTTAGTGACGGTGACTGTTCCCTCTTCCATGACTCATTTGCTTACCTGAACTAACACATTCGTAGCTCTGCCCCTGTCCTAACCTCATAAGGTGTTATGATTCTTGTTTGGTGTGTCCTCGCCTTTCTAACTTTACATATTTGTATGGTCATTGATGTTCTGCTTCATACTCCAAGAGGCTGCAGGAACTTATTATAACTCTATTGATCCTTGTGTGGCAGCTATATTTAGTCGGAGTTCCTGCAGATACTCGTAAGAAAAAGACAAGGATACTGGAGGATGACTGGTGTCCCGTATGGGATGAAGAGTTTAATTTTCCATTGACAGTGCCAGAGCTGGCTTTGCTTCGAATTGAAGTACGAGAATATGACATGTCGGAGAAGGATGATTTTGGTGGACAAACATGTTTGCCTGTCTCAGAGTTAAGAACAGGGATCCGATCAGTTCCTCTGTATGATAAGAAGGGTCATAAGATGAAATCTGTTAGACTTCTCATGCGATTTCAATTTCTTTGAACTCCAAAGTTATTTTCCTATTAGGATTTTTCTCTTATTATACACACATGCTTCAATTTGTATCCCTCATGTAATTGCTGCAAGTCCAGCTTTTGTACAGTGGAGTGATATCTCATTGCTGTATTATTAGGAAGAGAAACAAAGCTTCACGGATGAAGTTATGAGATTCTGATTTTGTGACATTTGTTTTGTACTCTTCTTAACGTTGGTATAAATATTCATGTACCAAAATGACAGATTTACTCGAGATAATCTCAGATGGTCACTCAATCTTTTGATAGAGTCACTAAATTTTGAATTTTTTTTAACTCAAAAGTCTTCATGATTCAACCATGGACTCTTTTCATTGAAAGTTACTCAACTTTAATTTTTAACTCAAAAGTCAGTCAGCTATGATCAGAAAGAGGATTGCTTTATTCATTGGCATATTCAATATAGAAAGAAGACAAACCCTCAAACCAAAGTAAAAAAAAAATTGCAGATGAGAATACTTGAGTTCTTTTGCAGAGGATGAAATATTTCGGATAAATCATTTGACATTAATTCTTGCCTGTATTACAAGATTAGCTTAAAGAAAAATCGGCATTTATTTTAGATGAATCATTAGACATTCATTAAGTTTAACTAAAACTGTGAAAGGAAAAATAAAAATAAATTTAACCCACAATTAACTTCCAGTCTACCATATTAGCTGGAGAAATTAGTCGGGCAACCCCTCAAAATTTTAACTCATGCTAATTGGCCCGATTAGAAAATAAGTCGAATCTTTTTTTGAATTTTAACTTTTAAGTAATAGTCTAGGGCAATAAAATTATGAAAGTTCTACGAGTTAAATATTTAGTCTAGTTTTATTGGGCCTATTCACAACACATAAGATATATGTTG
This sequence comes from Solanum chiquidenum, assembly GCA_029582725.1. Classification (NCBI taxonomy): domain Eukaryota; kingdom Viridiplantae; phylum Streptophyta; class Magnoliopsida; order Solanales; family Solanaceae; genus Solanum; species Solanum chiquidenum. The sequence continues at coordinate 9,944 of JAJOOS010016682.1, forward strand.
AGGAACTTTAACATATAGCCACTCAAAAATAGCATAATTACTCTCCATAGCTATAGTTTGATAATTACAATTTGTAGCTATATGTCATAGGGAGGAGAGAGGTGAGCGAGACTGGGAGAGAGGAGAGAGGTGAGCAAGAGAGAGAGAGGTGAATTGTATATGTATATCGGTTAGATAATTGTATATTAAACATATGTATTTGTATATATGGCAAGCGAGATTAGGATAGGGAGGATAGAGGCGAGAGAGATTGGGAGAGGGAGGAGAGAGGCGAGCGAGATTGGGAGAGGAAGGAGAGAGGCGAGAGAGGACAGAGAGTGGGAGAGAGGTGAATTGTATATGTATATCAGTTAGATAATTGTATATTATACATATGCATTTGTATATATGACAAGCGAGATTGGGAGAGGGAGGAGAGAGACGAGCGAGATTGGGAGAAGGAGGAGAGAGGAGAGCGAGAGAGGGGAGAGAGTGGGAGAGAGATGAATTGTATATGTATATTAGTTAGATATTGTATATTATACATATGTATTTGTATATTCTGGCGAATTATACATATACAAACGTGGCAAATTATACAAACTCTAAGTCAGCCCACGTAATTAATGTATAATGTTAGTCGCGAGTGATAATTATAGAAAACTATATCTATGATGAGTAATTAAGTAGTATAAGTTTGCTTACCCGCGTAACTTTCCCTATTAAAAAGCATAGTTGAACAACTTCAACCGTCTGTTTCAAAGTTTTTATTTTGTCCGGGCGAAATGGTTCGATAGATCCTTGTACTTGTACGAGTTTGCATTCTGAACCCTTTTATTCTATACTTTATAAACTGAACCCTTAAACTTATTAAAACACAATATTTGAAACCCCTCTGACCATTGACCAAATTGATGTGGCATAAATATTGTTGAGTTGGAAAAATGTGTGAATACACTCGCTTTCAAGCACGTAAATACACTAAATTTTATTTTAAAATATTTTTTTTTAATCAAAAAAACTTATTTCTTCATTAGTCTACTCTCACCCCACCCCTGCCCCGCCCCGCCCCGCCCCGCCCCGCCCCGCCCCAATTTGTCTTCTTTTCCAACACTCTTTCCACCCATAACCCTAAACTTTCTTCTCTTCTTTTTCAACAAAATCATCCACCATACCTATTCTTTTCTTTTTCTTCGAAATAACCTGTCATACACTTTCTTTTTCTTCTCCAACCCACTTCCTCTTTGCAACAAATCAAAATTCCGCCATTAATTTCTTTTTTCAGCCCCCATTATTCTAAATTCTTAGTCTTTTTTTATTTTAAAAGTTGAAACCATTGTTTGTGTTAGTTAGATTCAAAGAGGAGGTATGGTATGCATTAACGTAAAGGGTGATGGTGGGTATTGAAAAAGTTGAAAACTCATTGATAAGCTTGAGAAAGCTTGAAGAACAACAAATGAGTCTTATGAATTTGTGAAATTAATTCAAATTTGTGATTGGGGCTCGTTGGATTTGTGTTAGTGAATTTGTAGTTGAAATTTCAAGTCAAATAAAGAAGAATTTAATCTATTTGACATGAATTTGGTGCTCAAATTGTAAGGATATGTGAATATTGAAGAACATGACTATTTAAAAAAATTCGGAATTTACAAAAATTAAATATTTGATTTTTTTATTTTCTTAATATTTAATTTCTGACGTGTCATTGAAAAATGACATAGAATTACATGTGTAAGATGATGAATTACACACAAAGATCTGATGAGAAAATGGTTTAAAATATAGTGTTTTAACGAGTTAAAGGATTTAGTTGATAAAATGTTAAGTGAGATGGTTTGTAATATAAACACATACAAATATAAGTAAATTAAGTATTTTTTTTTTTTTATCAAGTAGATTTAGTTACTTCTAACTTGTAATTAAAGTTGAAACTTTCATTTAAGAGGTCATGAGTTCAAACAAGGTTGGTTACATATGATTTGAAGTCACCCCCATAGCTTTAATAACTTAATATGGTTACATATGCTTTTTTTTTTAATTTTAAAATGTACCGACTTCAAAGCATGTAGTTTCACACGTTAATTTCGACCAAAAAGGAAGAAGCAGAGAAGCTCAATGTTTAAAATGTCTCAATCAGTAAATCGGATAACTACATTATCATAAGCCGACTAAAACAGCAGACTAGACTTGTGGGCCCTACCATAATTAATCGCCTTTGAAATTTATTAAACAGATGGCAAAAAATACAAATTGTGTACTATTTGTTAAATGTTGAATGGTCACCTATAGGCTATACTTACCCAATTCATTTTGTTTTTCTACACATTTTTTTTTTAGTAATATAAACTACTCAACGCATAACGAAAAGTAAGTTTGTTTAAATTAGTTAACACGACGATCGGATCCTGCCTGAGCAAAAACGAAAATCGTTTTCCGTTTTGGTAACAATGTCGAAACAGACGTACAAAGTCGGATTCTTTTTCCGGCGGCAGTTCACCATGGCTGCCGCGGAAGCTCCGGCGGACATTAAGAACCTATTCAATCGTTATTCCGACGACAGCGGAGTCATGAGCGTTCAGAATCTTCATCGTTTCTTAATTGAGATTCAGAAGGAGAAAAATGCCAGCTTAGAGAACGCTGAAACCATTATCAATAATCACGGCGGCGACTCCAAGCAGAAAGGCCTCCAGCTCGATGGCTTCTTCAAGTCTCTCTTTTCTGATGTTAATCCTCCTCTCGATCCTAAACTTGGGGTACTAATTTTAATTTCATGAACAATATTAGTGAGTTTCTTTACAATTTTTCAATCAAATAGTTTGACGTTATGATCAACCAAATCCTTCCCACTTGCTATATAAAAATGATTTATACTAGGGAAGACATTTCCTTCATATCATACACACCTTTCTCAGAATGATCTACTTTGACTTGACACAAAATTTAAAAAAATTGTGATGGTAAAATAAAGTTATGTCAATTTTATAGCCTTAAATATGATACTGGAAAGCTAACTTAACTTGTTGTAAAAAAAAAAAAAGAGTAGACTAAAAAGAAAAGTAAGTCAATCTTTTTGAAATAGACGGAGTATATTACACTATTTGTGATTTATTTAGATGTTCTGACACCACTCTATTTGGATAAATCTCATGATGTACTCTTCTTTGGATTCCAGATTCACCATGATATGACTGCACCTCTGTCTCATTACTACATATACACAGGCCATAATTCATATCTAACTGGGAATCAACTGAGTAGTGATTGCAGTGATGTCCCCATAATACAAGCTCTTCAGAGAAGTGTCAGAGTAATTGAATTAGATATTTGGCCAAATTCAGACAAAGATGATATAGAAGTTCTACATGGAAGGTCTGTGATGTTCTAGTTTTTTTCTATCACCCTTAGCTTTCTATATTTTTTACTGAGAAATCAAAAGCTAGACTCTAAAAGTTTGCAGCACATTTGCTTTCATTTGCACTAATAATGAGCTAAAATTAACCTCATAAATAAGCTTATGCTTTTGCGTATAATGTACAAGCATATCTTTACTTATATTATATAGACATGCTATGCATTTCTACATGAATACGAAGCACTAAACCAAGAAAGCTAACTGATTAAGACCAAGAGTGTAGGACTATAGCTGGCAAGAAAGTGGACAAGTTCTACTTACTAAATCCATATTATGTGTGTGCTAAAGCTTTTGGAAGGTTCCTGTAATTGTTGTGTGCAGTTGTGCTTTAGGTATCTTGTTGCTTTGGTTAATGAGCTTCTTTTTCCTTTTAATTATTTGGAGGAAATTTGTATTTTAAGAGTTCATACAACACATCACAACATCTCCAGATTGTTATATTACTATGGTACAAAATTTTTACCATAAATTAATTAGATGAAGTTTGAGAAAATCATTTCAGGTGGGAAGTGTTAACAGATAATTAATTAAAATGAAAGTGTGTCCCTCTCTAAGTATAGTTTAAACTTTTAGATGAGACGGGTCACATAATCTAATTAACTGATAGTTCCTAAAAGACCATGTTGTTGGCACCATTTTAGAGCATGCCATGTCTGAGGAAAAAGGGACCTGCAGTTGTTTTATGAAACCAATCGACCAAACTGAACCTTCTGGACTTGTGTTGACCAGACATCCAGCAGTCAGTAGTTGATATTACTGTTGAATAGATTAGTCAGAGATGCAATGGCCATGGAGATACCCAACGAACAGATTATGACAAGGAAAATATGATATCATGCTTACATTTGAGTTAAAAGGTGAAAGCAATCTAATGGGGATCATATTCAATCTGATGTGAGAAAAAAATATGTTTATTAATTCTCTGTTTGCATGGCGGATGGTTGACATCATCTTGTATCCTCGCCCATATAAGACAGCTGGGAAGGCGAAAAGGGGCTACTATGTCAACAAGCAGGCAAGAGGAGATCGGGGATGTAGATTGGTGGTGAAGCCAAGTGTTGCTAGAACAATTTCATTTTTGTCACATGGCGCAATCCAAATGCAGTGATTACAGGATGATCCTGTATGCATTTCCATCAAAGAAATAGCCTGAAAATATCTTCATGATTATTACTCCATAAGAGTTTTAATATAAAGCAGTTAGCACAAATTTCAAGGAAAACATTCACAGTTACATGCTGGATCCTAAGATTTCCTAAGAACTAGAAACATGACAACTTTTTCCTTTTTATGAATTACAAGATAATTAAACTAAAAGGCCCTCTAGCAAGCTGGAATCACCTAAGATGTGAATTTATGATTTTAGGACCAACGTGAGCTTTCCCTAATTGTAATAGAGATCTGGTGGTATTATGCTGACCTTCTTTTTGGAAAAGGACATAGCTTTTAGTACCGGAGTTGGTAGAGGCTAACGTCCGCTGCCTTCATACAGAGAGAAATGGCTAACTCTCTATTACAGGATAAACATTTCTAGTTCTAGAAAACAGCCCAAAGGAAAATTTTATAGTGCTAGGTCAGTCATCACTGCTGAATTCAAGAGTAGGCTTATTTTACCAGAAGTATTCAAAATTTCAAACCTATCACAATCCTTTACGATTTAATATCAGAAAGTAATAGCTCTTGGCATACCTTAATGCTTGAACTTTCTTTGAAGTATACTTTTCTCCTCAAGGTTGAATTCAAAAACTGCAGAAGACTAGCTAAAACTTTTCTTAATTTAACACTATATGTTATTCTTAATGAGGTTTTGGGTTTTTTTAAACATGTGAATATTCAGATTGAGTTCCCCTTTATAGTGGTTGTACTTTTTCATTCTCATTGCAGTTTTGAGTGATAGTTTTTTCACACAGGACACTGACTGCTCCAGTGGCGCTAATCAAATGTTTGAGGTCTATCAAGGAGCATGCCTTTTCTGCATCGGAGTATCCTGTTGTAATAACACTTGAAGATCATCTCACGCCAGATCTTCAGGAAAAAGTGGCCGAGGTGTGTATATGTGCGTTTTCTGGATAAGATTACGGCCTGTTTTGATCATAATAATGCTTTTCTGACTACACACTAGATGATCACCCAAACATTTGGAGACATGCTGTTTTCTCCGTCAGAAAGTCTGAAGGAGCTTCCTTCTCCGGAGTCACTGAGAAAGCGTGTTATGATATCAACTAAGCCACCAAAAGAATACTTACAATCCAAGGAAGTTAAGGAAAAAGATGACACAAAGAAAGAAGCTGAGGTGCGAAAATTGCATTACTAGTTTCTCAATCCAGTTATTCGTTGTGTCCACTTCTTCACCAAATTCTTTGATTGACCTACCACACAATGTTTTCCAGCAGGATGACGTTGATGAAGAAGAAGATGAAGATGAAGATGATGAAGAAGATCCAAAGTCAGAGAAGAAGGCGGCTTCAGAATACAAGCGCCTAATTGCCATTCATGCTGGAAAGGGGAAAGGAGGACTATCTGATTGGTTGAGGGTTGACCTCAATAAAGTAAGACGGCTTAGTCTCAGTGAACCAGAACTTGAAAAAGCTGTAGATACTCATGCAAAAGAAATTATCAGGTATTTCTCTTTATTCATCCATCAATTGGATACAAAGTTCCTCTGCTGTTTGTGATGTTATTTATGTAATGGTGAATTTATCTATACATGTTATGTATAGCTAGAACATCTCAATGGAAGTTGAATAACTAACACACTGACTTTAACATTTCATTTGCTCCTATTCTTTATTCTCTTTTTTGCATGAATAAATTAAGATGTCTGAGTTTAACATATCTGCTACTTCAAAATATTTGGCTGTAGCAGAATTGACTTGTCTTATTGTGTCTGATATAGTGTACAAGTTTCCATGTGCATGCACGTGAAGGTTTCTGCAATTTTCTTATACCTTGTATATGTAACTTACAACTGTGCATATGCAAAGAAAACAACAACATCAAACCCGGTGTAATCTCACAAGTGGGGTTTGGGGAAGGTAAGATGTACGCAGTGTCACCCCTACCTTTATGGGGTAGAGAGGTTGTTTACGATTGACTCTCGGCAACCCCCTCCTCCTTTATCCGAACTTGGGATTGGCAATGTGAACAAGCTCTCACAAACAAGTGCAATAAACGAAATTAACTGTGAATAATTAGGTTTTAAGATGTTAAGGCCATATTCAAGCAAATGTGAGTACATTAACGGATAGGTTGGAAAAGGAAACTCACCAAGTCAAGAAAGGGGCTAATCTAACTTATTTATCAAGTTGAGGACAACATTTTCATTAGTGAAAAGATCAAGCCTAGGACCAGGGAATTCACCATCTCCAGAGATGAACATTTTAATTAATTGTCTAAGCAATTTACTCATATCGTGCATATCCCAAGAGGACATCTTAATTAATTGTGTATATCCCCATGATGGTTTGTTGTAGGTTCACTCAGCAGAACTTGCTGAGAATATACCCAAAGGGCATACGAGTTGACTCATCCAATTATGATCCTTTTGTTGGTTGGATGCATGGAGCTCAAATGGTAGCATTTAATATGCAGGTTGGGCTTCTTTCTCCGTCCTGTAGAAAGAAAAGTAAAATTGTGTAATCATTAGGTTGATTAGAGAGAGAATAATTTTTCATGCATTTTCAGCTATCCTCTTCTTAGTTCTTCGTTGCTGATGTTTTTTATATGAATATAAGATTTCAAACATGACTTGTGCCCTCTTGAAGATTCCTATTATCTTTCATGTAGCCAACCTTTTGTTTTGTGTTAATAGCGTAGGCATAGTAATATCATAGTCCTTCTGTCCCATTTATATGATGCACTTTCTTTTTTAGTGTGTCAACATTTTCTTTTTAGTCCGTTCCTAAAAGAATGACAATTTCTACATTTGAAAAAAATATAACTTAAACTTTCAATTTCACCCTTAGTGACAAGCTTTTATAACCACACAAATATTATGATATATTTAAAACCACAGATTTCAAAAGTCTTATTATGACCCAAATGTTATGACATTATCAAATCATGCCACTTGAATTGGTACGGAGTGAGTAGCAAATATGTTAAATGTGTGTTATAGATTTAAGACCGAGAATCTATCTCCCGAAAACTAAATTGTCTAAAACTTTCGGAGGGAGGGAGGATTAGACTTTATTGTTATTTCTTCTTTGTTTTGCATGTTTATCAATTAACATAACAACTTACTGTTGTAAGCAAAAGCTAATACTTGAGTATTTCTTTAAAAGTGCAATGTTTTGAATACTAGAATAGTTGGTTACTTTGAATCCTAACCACATATCAAAGGAATTGTGAGTGGTGAAATTTAGTGAAAGAATTAGTATGTCCCCATTTCTTGAGAATTGGAGAGGAGCAACACCCATTAGTATGTGCCCCATTTATTACTTGTGTACTAGAAGCTAAGCTTCATATGAAATAGATTTCCGTGTGAACGGTTTTGTTTGATTTAGTCACCAGTTATGCCAAGTTAAATGCTATAAATTTGGAATTGAAAACATTTGATTCTTGGTTGATAATTTCTTTTACTATTGTTGGGAATGGGAATAAACTTCAAATTAGACTGCACCCTTTCAGTAACGATCCTGTGGATTGTTTAACTCTAGTCTCTAAAACATGTAGTTAACCTGACGGGTGTTATTCATTCGCATCCTGTTAGTAACTAATTACCAAAGTTCCAAGGAAATAGGTGCTAAGTAAGTGTCCTACGACAGGGTTATGGAAGATCACTTTGGTTGATGCATGGTATGTTCAGGGCTAATGGTGGCTGTGGATATGTTAAGAAACCTGATCTACTATTGAAAGCTGGTCCGAACAACGAGGTCTTCAATCCTACAGCAAATTTGCCTGTCAAAACTACACTAAAGGTAAATGAGGGATGGTAATTTCCTCGTTGACGTAGTAGGATGTCATTCTTGTAACTTAAGTTCCATTGTTCTTGAAACTGATCCAAGTCTTCCTGCATTAAGCAGGTGACTGTATATATGGGTGATGGGTGGGACAAAGACTTCGATCAGACACACTTCGACACGTACTCACCTCCAGATTTCTATGCAAAGGTAGATGAATAATACTTACCATCGATCGTTATCCTTCAATACTCTTTGTCGTCTTCTTGCAAAGGTAGATGAATAAAATACTGAATGGTTAAGATGTAAAACTGTGTGCAGCTAGGAATTGCTGGAGTTCCTGCTGATGAAGTAAAGAAGAGAACAAAGACGAAGGACGACAATTGGATACCAAGCTGGGATGAGCAGTTTGAGTTTCCACTAACAGTTCCTGAGTTGGCTCTACTTCGTATCAAAGTTCTTGATTATAATTTGTCTGACAAGGATGAGTTTGCTGGCCAAACGTGTCTACCTGTGGCAGAGCTGCGACAAGGTATCCGAGCTGTCCCACTCTACAATCGGAAAGGAGAGAAGTACAGTTCTGTGAAGCTTCTCATGCATTTCGAGTTTATATAACCTTAGGACCATTGTAGTTCTTGAAATGGGAGCTTCACATACTTTGCTAGTTTCATCTATGTGAAGTGTAGCAAAGTTTATAAACTATATATAACCACATGCAAAGTTGTAAGATATTTATCTACCATCAGATAGAGTTCACACAGACTGATGGAAATAAGGTTACTTGAACAAAAAACAATAAAATACTGTGGGAGCAAAACATGGGAAGATTGAAGATAAAAAATAAGATTGGTGAAATTTGAGAAATAAATTCCAAAATCACCTCGTGTATATGTTGCCCCTTACCTTAATCCATATCAAATTGCTTAATTAAGAACATATTCCCCCATTAGAAGTCAAGGCCTTAGCTTATGTCAATTTGAGCCAAGCTTTAAGTCTTTCGAAAGCTCTACCGTCAAATGAGTTCAGTCAATACAAAAACACATTCTATAATGTTAAATGAGTTCAATGATGACATACATTAACATATCAATAACTGTCTAAAAAAGTCAACAGCAAATCCACCCTAGTCTCTAAGGTCAAATCTAGATTTTTCTTTCAAAATTGGAATATACCCATTTCTTGGGGAATCCATATTTAAAATTTCTACCCAAACTAGAGTAATGCTTGAGCCTCATGGATCATAGTAAATTTGTTTTGGCTTAAGTCATCTGGTTGTTCGTATAATTCATTTAGACACCTCAACTAGGGATTGTACCTATTGAACACCTCTACCCTTCATACATGTACCTATTTAATACTTTTTGATGACATGACATTATAAGTGTAATACACATTTAAGAGGCGCGTGAAGCCTTTTTTTTTTTTTAATGGACCAATAAAAAATGAACACGTCAACAAAAGAAAAATCATAATATGAACATAATTTTTTAAAAGAAAAAATGGCAATTCTTCCCCAATTCATCTTTCCCAATGGGACTTTTCAATTCAATAGTATTACCTAGAACCCTCGTCCACCATTCCTTTTCCACCATCGACACACCCCTTTCTCAAATAATCCATCATTCTTTCTTTCTAGCATCATTCCGCCATTATCAATATCATGGTTGTTGTTATCGTCATCGGAAAAACATTAATTAAATAAATAACCAGTCAAAACACAATAAATCAAAAGAATTTATTGATAAAGATTTTCATTTGAGTTGTGGAAAAGAATTTCATCAAAAACAAAAATCAATTTGAGTTTAAAATAATTTCGGCGAAACTCCTTTTTTTCTGACAAAACTAATACAAATATAAAATTATTTTCTTTGAAATCGTTAAAGAGTTCAAAAGGTGGAGTGAGGATGATTATCAGAGTGCACGTGGTTTTAATCGGCGACCATTGTGTGTGTTCTGATAGAAAAAAAATGGGGAAGAATGGACGTCGGCGGGTGGGTACGTTGTTCTGGGCTTATGCAAAGAAGAAAAGGGAAAGAAAGGTTTTCTTTCTTTCTTTTCCTGAAAATATAGCTTTTAGAGTATTTCCTATATTATGGGCCCAATACCACGTCAGTGGCGAGTGTATGATACACAATCTCTAATTTTTATTTATTGTCAAAAAATGTTCGATAGGTATTTTTATTTACTAATAAAGGTGTTCAATTGAAACAAACCTAAGATAAGGTGTCTAAATGGAATATAAAGACAACTTCAAGAGGCCGCACATGACTTGAGCCATTTGCTTTATTAATTAGGGAAAAGGCATAAATTGCCCCCTAAACTTGTCACGAAAAGTCAGTTACATGCTTAAACTATTGTGACGACCTATTACACACCTTTACTATTTAAAAATGAATTTAATATCACCCTGAGACGTGTAACACCACTCTCATAGCATGTAGTGTATTACACTCGTTGCCACGTCAAATTTTATAATTTATTATATTCTTTTTGTTTTCTTTTCTTTATTAATTAACTTTCTTTTTGGTAACTCTATTTTACACTAATTAATCTCTAATTAATTATTAAAATTCTCTAATAGTTATATCTTTTTTATCACTAAATTCCACCCACTTTATCTCTAATCTCATCGGAGAAATCATTCATTTGAATTTATACAAGAATTTTCTTTGTCTTCTCTGGCGAAGAACAATCAACCCATCACCACCATAAGTCCACCTCCACAACGCCATTTGTTCTTCTTTTTCGACGAACCATCAGCCACCAAACAACCGCTCAAAATCCAAATCAATCACCAACAAACACCAAACCAGACCTCCTTACCTTATCCCTTTGCGATTTTATTCTTTTGATTTGTTTTACAGGTGTGTCGGCAAGCTCAAAGCTTCAGCCATGGCTCCGATGAAGTTTCAAAGAGCTCCACACTTTCAGATCTGAATAACCAACAAATAATCTGAACAACCAACAACACCACTACTACACTCACGTCATTGTGAATCTTTGAGGTTGTGATGAAAAATAAAAAGTTGTGATGAAAATTAAAGAATGAAGAAGAAGAGGGTAATGGGTGGGGATGGAAGATTTTTTTGATTTTTTAATTCTTTTTCTAAAGGGTAATAGGAGGGGAAGGAAGATTTTGATTTTTTTAATTCTTTTTTTAACTTTAATTTTTTCTGACGTGCCAGTTTTTTTTTTTTGCCACATCAGTTTTAGGGAGTAAATAAATTCACTTTTAAGTAGTAAAGGTGTGTAATAGGTCGTCAGGATAGTTCAAGAGTGTAACTGACTTTTTGGGACAAGTTCAAGGGAGAATCTATGCCTTTTCCCTATTAATTAATTAGTTTATTTCATTTATTTATTCCTTTTCTTTTGTCATTGTTTTTAGCTTTGGCGATTGAAAGAGAGTATGAGCTCATTCTACTCTATCTATCTCAGAAAGAAAGTTTAATTTGGTGTTGATTTTAAAGGTTCTTAAACTCTTCAACTAAGCCAGTAGCTAACACAACAGATGGGGGATCTCTTATGACACACACTTATGCAGATGCAGTTGTGATGCTGAACCAAGTTACTAAGGTGAATACAACATGACACAAAAGGGAATCTGATGTGTTTGTTGTAACTTATTCGAAGGGCATGTCGGCTGAGAAGCACCGAAGAGATGAAAAGTGTGATCAGGTCCTCACATGGTAAAGCATTGAGACATGATGAATGTGACTCCGATAATAATGAGGAGGCAAATTTTTAGAACAACCAAGCAGAGCGGGGCGGGGGGGGGGAGGTTCGAACTAATGCTCAAGGGTCTATTTGAGATTCTTTGCGCCAAAATCAAGAAAATCAAGGTTGAAACTATTATAAGGATAACAACTATGACTAGCCTAGGTATAGAGAGCATGGAAACTGAAGGAAGAAAAATAGGTATAAAAGTTATTGAAGTGATGTCTATGTCCCTCCAAAAGGAAGAGAGCAACGGTAGTCAAGTGACTCTAAATTGGAGGATATGATGGCACAGATGTTGGGATCAAGGACTTCGAGGTGATATATCTAATGTGACCTATGTTGGAATGTATGCGTCCACTAATTAAGATAGGACCGGGTCCTTTGCACAGTTATGAACACAAAAGTAAATACTGGAAGTAAAAACAACAATACACGCGACTTTACGTGGAAACCTCCTTGTTCAAGGGAGTAAAACCACGACCTATCTCACATAATTTTTCAAACTGTTTTTACTAATCTTCTCAAGCAAAAGTAAAAACCAGTTTACAACCACACATCGTTAATCTCTAAACTAAGTAATACAACTTATTACTTAACTGAGCCTAAGCAATGCTAGCATTGCCACTACAATAATCCTCACTGATTAAAATAGATTTTTACACGTAAGACACAAAGTCACTCTCAACTATGTTCTTACAATGATTCACACAAGTTTTGAAACATTTCTAACACAAGCGAAACGAATCCTACAATATAAGCACAAATATAAGCAATCACAATAACAACAGGTTCAGGAAGCAATATTCAGTCGATGAGGTCCCTTGCTATTTTCGAAGCTTGAATTTTTCTCTTTGAATGAATGAATTGAAATGTTGTTTTTCATGTGAAATATATCAGCTATGAAGAATTATTATCCTTTGAACAAACAACCTCGTCCATTCTGATTGGTTTAGTACGTTGACGATCTCACCAACCTCTGACAAGACAGCTTTCCAGCTGTAGCACATTGTCTTGGACGAGAACACTCCGCAGAGGACCGGGTCCCTGCATTTGTGAGGAGCTCATCAAAACATTTGGAAACAGTTAGACTCATCAACCTAGTTGACTAATTCTCACTCCACTACCATCAAGCAATTGAAACAACAAATGGGGTAACTTTCTGCATCTCTCAACCAAGAAAAGGCTGGTACTTTATGTAGTGATACTATAGAAAACCCAAGAAATGACAATCATTGCATGATAGTCACTACTAGAAGCAAAAAATAGGTTGATGTGCAGCCCAAACCAGCTGTTGTTGATGAGGATGGAGAGGTTGTTGCAGATTTTAGTGTTGAGTAGAGCAACATGGCAGATCCTAAAGAAAGAGCAGAGGTTAATGAGAAACAATAGATAGCTAAAAGTCTCCAATTGATGTGAAAAAAGACTAGTGTTAATAAGGGGAAGGAAAAGGAGGTTCCAAAGGTTTTGACTCCATCCCCAGGCCTCCACCTCACTTCTTACAACACTTGAAGAAGAAAGTGGAAGTTAAAAAATTCCACAAATTTATATCTGTAGACTCAAGATTTTGGGAACATGCATTTAGTGGAAACACTTGAGAAGGTATGCAAACTTTATGAAGGCTCTTGTGACAAAGAAGAGAACTATGAGCTTTAAACCATATGATAATTTGCAACTGTAGGGCAATTGCCTCTCATTCTTTGGTTCGGAAAAAAAGGGAGATCCTGGTGCATTCATTATTCCTTGCACTATTAAGGCGTTTAACTTTACAGTGTATCTATTGAAGAATGATACGAACCAGTGCACTAATTAGTATAAATTTCCTAAAATAATAGAGAAGGGAATGAGCAGATACGAAATTTTAAAAAAATGACCAAGCAGAATAAGTCGCATAATATAAATCAAAGTTTGAAACTAATATAAAAAGAATATAACTTTGTTGCAAAAAGTACTAAGAGTACACCAAATATTGAGTATTTTAAAAATAGAGAAGGGCCTAAAATGACCCTCAACTATTTGAGTTGGTACAAATCGTTAACTTTGCAAGGATTTTCTGAAATCGTTAGCTTTGCTAAGCTATACATTAACGGAAAATCACCAATTATTTGTAGGTATTTGAATAGAAGGTATGTATTCTATTTAGCTATAACTATTAAATAATAATAATGTTGATTCCCATCGATTTATATATGGCATAACAAGCCTTTATATAAATAAGACATTGTGTTTGAGTCTCAATGCACCATATTGATGATATAATAATGACTAAGGTAAAATAATATATTTTGGATGAAATTAGTCATGAAACATGTCCCATTAAAATCGCTTCATTCCCTAAAGTGAATGTGGTAGCAGTGCATAATATGTCTAAAAATAAACAATTGATTGAATAATTCACATGAATGTGGAATGAGATACTAAGTTATCTGTAACGATCCAAAGTACACCCTTGACGTAACATGTCGTATACGACCCCAAGAGCCCCTACACAAGTCACTTAGCATACATCATACAAGATGATAGAAGTAAAGAGTTCAAAGTCATAGTTTTATTGCATAAAAGAGCTTGACAAAGTGGAAGTCTAATCATAAGTCTCGATAAGCCATATGAACATTTAAAAGAATTGGTTGAGACATAACCCATGCACCACATACATCATCTAAAAACTAAAGAAAAGACATGAACAAGTAAATGTATCTTGGTCCTCGGAACATGAGGACTCATAAAAAATTATTGAATCTAGAAGAGACAACTAGCCATGGGGGTGAGAGGTAGGAGTGTCAGACCCTACATTAGCGAGACAATGTAGACACAAGTATGCATTAGTACATGAAATGTTCTTAGTATGGGGCAATATGCATAAAATAGGCATGATTGCATGAATGACTTAAAACATGTAGGCATGATCATTCTTTTAAAATTTGAAGACTTAATGAAACTATGACATGTAAATCATGAAATATGATCAAATGCTTTGAAGTAAGAGATATAAGAAAAGCTTTGAAAAAACATAATTATTTTATAGGATATTAGCTTTAACCGACAATAGGACCACAAGAGCTATATCATGGAATTCGGTATATCCCTCATACAGAAAGAAGGGGAGTATACTTGCCAAGGTAGAATCCGTACATATCATCATTTGCTAAAGTGGATCCACTAGTTAGGTCATTTAAGGCAATCCTACGGGGCAAGTAATTTGGGACTAGAGGTTGTTACTATAGACTACCCTATTTGAGCCTCCACCTCAAACCCCACTCGATGCTAAGTCTATGATTAACATTTCAAAATACACCTCATCCAATTCTAGGTGCAAATGATCGTTAAGCAGTAAAAAAAATCCAACAATTGAGTTGGGGTCGAATCCCACAGGGAGATGTATGTGTTCTAATTCAATCAAGAAGTACGAATGTGATCAAATCAACCATAGGAATGAAAATTATCTAAAGAGACATAAAACAAATAAAAGGGGTGACATGAATGTCAGATGGGGGGTTTAGATTTGTAATTATCAACATACAGTGCTGTCAAATAGTAATGAGATAACAATAAACAGAGGAATTCTCGGGATGTGATCGATTATAGGCAAATTTGATATATGGGTAATTGAAACTACTAATAAATAACTAAATATCAGTGGGTAGGCTAGACTATAACTGGAATAGCTTTCTCTCTAACAACTATTCCGCTTCAAGTGATTTCTCTCGAACATCAATAAGCATAGCAATGAAGAACAACCCAAAACCTTAATGGATCTTCTCTCTCGAGCAAGATGGGTAAGACTGAGTTTAGGATTCACTCTCTCGATATGAACCCAATTCAACCCAATATATACAAATCATTAATCAATAACCTTAGTTCTAAAACACCTCTCTCGAGCAAGCCAAGAACACTAAAATAGAACTACATTTGCAACTATAATTCATAGATTAAACCATAATTAATGATTAAACCCACTTCAATATAGCATTTAAACTAGTAATTAACAATACCCATAAACTAAAAAGATAAAAACCGTTACCAAATCGATTAGCCATCAACTGGGTAAGAGGAATTCAAGATTTACAATGCTCCAATACGAAGGAAATTCGAGACCCACTTGTGAATTCTCCCAATTGCGTCTCAAAACAACCTCAAGTCTCCTTAGAAAACTAAGAGAAAACTGTTCTAAGCTAATTTTGTATTTTCCAAAATGTATCAAGATATTAAAATAAATGTTCAAAATTTAATTTATAGTCGCCGAAAATAAGGCACGAATGGCTATTCGGTGAAGTAAGTCGGGCTCGCCGAACCACTCGGCGAGCCGCCCTTTGACCTCTTCAATCGCCTTTTTGCTTTAGCATTTAGCATCCTCGAAGTCTGTAACTTTAGGTGATCTATCGTAGCTTCGCAGAACTGCTCGACGATGCGCCAACTTCTCCTTTTTGTCGCTGACTTGGTTTCTTCCTTCAGGGCTTGGCATGCTGGAACTTTACGCGGTCAGATGAGCTAATTGGTGACGCGCCGAGTGCTCTTGGCGATCTTCAGCTTGCCTTCTTTAATTTCTTCAGCTTGTTTAGTTCCTTTTTTGCCTGTTAGTGTCCTCACTTTGCTCCTCAATCCATATACCTGAAAATCAAGGCATTTACATTAGTTTATAGCACAAATTAGGCATTTGAGGACACTAAATCTATCAAAACAAAGCCCTAACTGAGTTCAAATCCAGGACTCATCAGTCTAAATCACAATGAAATAGATAAAATTCAAATATCATTATAGGAAAAGGAAATGATTAATATCAATCCACATATTTCAAGATCAAAACATGGAATAGCTCCTTAAACATAATTTAACATGGATGAGAAAACTTTTCATCAACATGTGAATCCTTATGTGAGAAATACCTTTTAAAATCATGATCATAATAGTAAGTGAGAGATCCTTTCACAATAGCATTGACACTTTCCTTTCAAAGCATCCCCAAATTATTTACCAGAATTTCATAAAAACATGCATATCAAATTCATAGTTCATAGGTTCATGGGTTCATCATACGTTCATACTTGAAAACATAATTTAGGTATGGATCATGTAATCTCAACTAAATATCATGCATTTCAAGATTTACATTTATTTTAGATACTAGGAATTGAGTTCCTATAAACCCACTCAATTGTAAATAAATTTAGACAACTAAAGAATTGAGCCCCCATAAACTCAACCCAATAGTTGATAACACAATAATCATAAACAAAATTAGCACAACAAATCATACCTAATTCATCACACCTTTCAAGTAAGTCATACCACTCAAGGATCCAACATGCAACAATCACATTATGAAGAAGTAAACCTGGTTCACTCATGGAATCATATGCACATACTTGGTCCTCTCACGGTGCCCAAACTCAATCTGTTAGTATGCCATCGTGGTATTCATTTAGCGTGTCGTTGGTTTGAATTACCTTGTTGCGTGCCTCTACAACACCGAGTTGTGCACCCATATCTAAATCTATTGTGGGGTTTATAATATGATTAATGACAACATCAATAGTTGGATGAACAAATGAATACAGTTTACCAGATGGAGAAGAAAGAACCATTCCAAGATCGACATCACAGTCTCTTACGAGTTCACTGACTTTTTTATATAAGCCTGAACGACATTTAGAAAATGAGGTGTATCGATCAACTTCTTTTTTTATTTTCTCTAATCGAATTTTTTGGCTTCCTGCTGTTTTCTTACTCTCCATGCTAGAATACAATAAAATATATTGATCAATTGTTTTCAAAATTATATGCCTTACAAAAAAATAAAATATCATCTCTATATATACACATAAATTGAAAATTTACTCACCATAATAATTAAATGGCGGAATGACCTGAAAGACCCTTGTACTTGGCTCCATTTGTCAGTTGAATCCTCATACTCATCACTTTGCCAACTAGACCCTTAAACCCATCAGAATAAAATATTTTAAGCCCTTTTATCCTCCGGTCAGTGTGCGTGTAATGGACGCGATTACACGTGGAATTCCACATCATTTTTTAGTGCCACATGCGAAATCAAGTGCTAAAAAAAAAAAAATCAAATAGATCATTTTTTTAATTCCTTAAACTTTTCAAATAGTCATCTTCTTCATATTTGGTCACAAATTGAGCACTAGATTCATACCCATTAGATCAAATTCTTCTTGATTTAACTTGTAAATTCAACTACAAGTTCACCAACACAAACTCAATGAACCCCAATCAAAATTTTTAA
Source organism: Solanum chiquidenum (assembly GCA_029582725.1). Classification (NCBI taxonomy): domain Eukaryota; kingdom Viridiplantae; phylum Streptophyta; class Magnoliopsida; order Solanales; family Solanaceae; genus Solanum; species Solanum chiquidenum. The sequence continues at coordinate 28,197 of JAJOOS010016682.1, forward strand.
TTAAATTTTACAAATTCACAAGACCCATTTATTATTTTTTAAGCTTTTTCAAGCTTATCAATGGAGTTTTAAAATTTTCAATAGTCACAATCATCCTTCAC
>JAJOOS010016684.1:0-20411 GCA_029582725.1 Solanum chiquidenum
TCTAATTCTTCTAAGTTTGATTAATGATTTGACTTAGGTAAGTTCTAGTTATGTTTCTAGGCTTAAACTGACTAAAATCTCATGATTTAGGGTCTAAACGACGTATCTTAGGGTTTAAATGAAATAGGAAAAGACCAAAAGACCTCTGACTTAACTGCTGTCGAAGTGACCAACGGACTGAACTGACGGGCCGTCAATCAATCGACGGTCCGTCGATTGGGTCTGTCGATCGGGTCTGCTCGACAGGCCTTCACTAAAACGAGCATAACTTTTTACTTGGAAGTTGGATTTTAAGCAAACTCAATGGCGTTGGAAAGATAATTCAATTATCTATCATATCATAGATTATGGGACACACAATTCATTTTGTGCTAAAAGTTATGACCATCTGAAGTTGACCCATCAACAATTTTCAGCTAACTGACTGTTGACTCTCATCTACGGTCAGACCTACGAATCGTAGATCGATTGACGGTCCGTGCTGGTCAACCGTCAATCGGGACTGAAGCTGGGGTTTAGGGGCATCGATCCATGAACACGAACTACGGTCCGTGACTTAACCTACAGGCCGTAAGTCCGGCCGTGGGTCAACACTTAGCCAAATTTTCTGACTGAGTTCTGGGGAAGTTTTCTGTCACGAACCACGGACCTGCAAGACGGACCGTGAGTCGATTAACGGTCCGTGGATGGTGTCCGTGAGTGCCACCTGCAACACCAGAAATCTGAAATCTCTATTTTCGAATACGGGGTGTTACAAGGATGATCGGGGGTCCTGTCCCGACATCCATCTCAATTGTTTTAAAGGTTTCATAGACAGTCAGATGTTAGTTCTTTAGTCTTTTCATTGTCATTATTCCATGTTGAGACTTGAGTTTGCCTTAATGGCCAGTTGTTGAGTTTATTATATAAACTTATTTTTTTGTTGAGTTTAAGTCTTCCGCTGAATTAGTAAGTCAGACCAAGGGTTCGCTTGAGGCCTGCAATGGTCTTCGAGTGCCAGTCCCGCCCAGGGTGTAGGCTCGGGGCATGACAATAAATGAGTTTTTAATTATTATTTTGTGTTTGGTGTATAAGTAAATATCATTTCAAAAATATTTATATATAATTTAAAACAAATGTAGTTCACTACACCCCGGTCAATACGTTATCTCCAACTCTTTTTACAAGCTCTTCCTGTTCTAGGTTCTATTTTACATATTCAGCACTGATATCAAAATTTGCTTGTAACTTAAACAGACATAGCCATGGCTATTCAAAAGTGGCTACTCATTCTGTTTTTGCATATACATGTTCTCAATATTGTAGCGCAGCTGCCTGATTTACGATTTGGTTCATGTGGTGGCAATGGTAACTATACTGAAAATAGTACCTACAAGAACAATCTAAACACACTCCTCACTTCCCTTTCCTCAAAAATAGACAACTATGGTTTCTACAATGCTTCTATTGGCCAAGACTCTGATAGAGCCAGCGTTATTGTGTTATGTAGAGGAGATGTGGAGCTAGACGATTGTCGCGGTTGTGTCGATAATGTTGTTCAAAAGATTGCACAGTTATGTCCTAACCAAAAAGAAGTTTTCGGTGGCTATGATGAATGTATGTTACAGTATTCAAATCAATCCATTATAGATACTCCATCGTTGCCTGTTCAATTATTTCTTTGGAATCCTGCGAATGCTTCAAAACCCGAGGAATTTAACCAGGAGCTAGGAAAATTATTGGAAAATTTACGAGACCGTGCTGCACAGGGTGGTCCTCTTCAAAAATATGCTACTGGTGATGCGACAGGTCCAGATTTTCAGGCTATATATGCACTTGTGCAGTGTACTCCTGATTTATCTCGTCAGAGTTGCTTCAATTGCTTAACTGACGCTTATGGAACCATGCCTCAATGTCCCTGCCAGGGAAAGACCGGTGGAAGAATCATAGGGATTAGGTGCAACTTCCGTTATGAAATTTCCCGTTTCTTTGTTGATGTGCCGTTGGAAGCTCCGCCACCTGCAGGTGAACACATTTTTATTGTTCCTTTTGCTAATCCCAATTTTGATGGGACTGTTGAAGACATAAGTCATTTAGTTCAAGTTTATAAATGAGTTACACAATTCAATAATATGGTTGTACATTTAAATCGCTCCGTCACCATCTATCAAGAAGAATTACTGTGTGCTTGACTCATAAAAGAGAATCAGGCTCGCACTTGAGGTGACAGGTTGAAGACGTCAAGTAAACACAAGTGTACTATGTATAACAATTCAAGTCTTTAGATTAGATAGATCATACAATTCAACACAACCATAAATCATTGACATGAGTTAAGGCTGAAACTTGGAAGAACATACTATATTATAGGACCAATTGTATTTGTGATATTCAATAAGTAATACACAAAGTTTCTTAGTTATTCTTAAAAGCAAAGTAAGACAAGTGAATTGGGAATGAGAAGATATTGTACTAACTTTAAGCTTCTTCTTTTTTATAGGAAATGTTACTAAAACGGTTCCAAGAGGGAAGGATGGTAAAACAACACGAACAATTATCATTATCGTTGTGTCAACTGTTACAATTGTTATTCTTATGATTTATATTGCTGTCATCTTGATAAGGAGGCGAAAGAGGAAGCTGGTGAACGAAATTCAGAGTAAGCGTAAACTATATACAAACAATAATTCAGGAAATTAGTTGAATTCTTAAGACCATGTTTCACTAATTTGTTGTATGCTGTTACTACTATGTTTGTGAAGGTACATCTATGGATGATACTAGTATTGCGGAATCTTTGCAATATGATTTTTCAGCAATTAGAGCAGCAACAGATAACTTCTCAGATGCTAATAAGCTCGGACAAGGCGGATTTGGTCCCGTGTACAAGGTAATTAAACTTACATGTTGTTGCATGATTTTAACTTCTATAGTACGAATTTTCTTTCCACTGACATATATAAGTTAACTCCTTTATGCAAAACACCCTAATTGGAACAAGAGTACTTGTTATAATTTCATTGTTTTGGTTCATAATATTTTAGGGTAAGCTTCAAAACGGACAAGAAGTAGCAGTGAAAAGGTTATCAGCAGATTCAGGCCAAGGTAATCTAGAATTCAAAAATGAGGTCTTGTTGGTTGCCAGGCTTCAACACAGGAATTTGGTTAGGTTGCTGGGATTTTGCCTAGACAGAACAGAGCGACTTCTTGTCTATGAGTTTGTTCCCAATGCAAGTCTTGACCACTTCTTATTTGGTATGTACTGCTTAACTTTTTATCAATATTGAGATTGAGCTTCAATAAGTTATGAATTTAACTTATATACAAAAGTTATTCTGTCAATGTAATTCGATATTTTGTCTGGTTGTCTGCCGTATTTACCATAGAACTAATTGCACTTATAATGAGCAGTTGCCTGTAGTAACATTTTAAGTGACTTAGAATTAAATTTTTTTCTTTATATTCTTCATCTTGTTCGCAGATTCAGTTAAACGTAGGCAATTGGATTGGGAAAGGCGATCCAAAATCATAGGAGGCATTGCTAAGGGAATTCTTTATCTTCATGAGGATTCTAGGCTTCGGATCATTCACCGTGATCTCAAAGCTAGTAATGTTCTACTAGATGCAGAAATGAATCCTAAAATCTCAGATTTTGGCATGGCAAGGCTATTTGAATTAGATGAAACTCAAGGCAGCACAAACAGAATTGTTGGGACCTAGTAAGTTTTACCTCTCTCGTTGGATAGACTATTATTAGCATTTTGCTAGGAAGGATTATTTAACAACTTAGCTAGAATAAAAGCTGCCTCGAGTGGCAAAAGGTGGAGGATTTGTGGCCTAGGTCGCAGGTTCAAGCCTCACACCATGCAAAGCGAAGCCCGGTATTTAAGTGGAGAAGGGTAGAGGGGTGGGCCCATTATCCACCGAGTTTAAAAGGCTGTGATTGGTCCAAAGGGCGGGTCACAGAAAGATTTCTCGGTTATAAAAAAAAATAAAAGCTGCCTCGAGACAAGAAAATCTTTCTTTGAATTGTTATTAGAATTTTCAATATGAATTTTGCTCATCATTGTACTATCTTTAGGAATGCTTACCTCAATTTTGTTGAACTAGTACTTTGGTGGTGTACAAACTTCGTATTATTCAAGATGATGGTCATATACCTAGAGTTTTGTTCTCAATTTTGTCACTACCAAAGTTGCAATCTCTAATGATTAAAATGAAGTTCATTTCCACAAGTTAGATCTTCAGCCAAAACAGAGTTCTGGAAATGAATAAGCTAAATTTGATTTTGTATAGAACAAAAATATCTTCTTCTTTTCTGCATATGAACTCTCATTGTTCAAAGAGGTTATCAGATATGATCTCGCAGTAGCAAGATACAAGATATAGGTCTTAACTCATCAAAGCTTATTATTTGCTCAGACAAGGATAGATCAATGGTCTAAGATGTTGTCTTCACATTGCAGCAAGACATAACAACCCAATTTGTAGTATAAATTGCTGCACAATGCTTTCGACTTCCTTGAGAAAATGTCCAAGATCATTAATGAAACATGTAGTTCTGACTTTTAACATCAAGTAGTTCCCTGTTTTAACAGCTATTTAGTTTTGCTGATCCCACTGTTTGGACTACTAAATATGCAATGTTATATAAGTTGCAGAATGTTACGTAATTCTTGTTTTTGTTTCACAGTGGATATATGGCACCAGAGTATGCAATGCACGGGCAATTTTCAGTGAAGTCAGATGTTTTTAGCTTTGGAGTACTAGTCTTAGAAATTTTAAGTGGCCAAAAAAACATTTGTTTCAGAAATGGAGAATCGGTGGAAGACCTTCTGAGTTTTGTAAGTAACCCTGGCCAATCAATCAAGTATTAATTTTGAGAAATGCTGTTATGGTCAGAGAATTTCATCTTATTCTGATAATTGAACTATCACATACAGGCTTGGTCGAGCTGGCGAAATGGAACAACTATAAATTTTGTTGATCCAATGCTGAAGGAAAGCACAGGACTGATTCGTGACATAATGAGAAACATTCACATAGCTTTATTGTGTGTTCAAGAAAGTGTGGCTGATAGACCAACCATGGCAGCTGTTGTTCTCATGCTCAGTAGCTTCTCGTTGAGTCTTCCAATGCCTTCAGGGCCAGCATTCTATATGCACAGTAATATTACCGCAGAGACGTCGCTTATTAAAGAATACAACACAAGAATGACAGACTCTAGTGAAGTAGCCAAAAGTAAATCTATTGGTTCATCACGAAATGAGGCGTCCATATCTGAGTTATATCCTCGTTAACATCCTTAGTATGATAACCTTTTTCTCCGAGTTTACTTATTTTATGTGTTGGTACCACTTTTAGTGTACGTGTAGTCTAGATAACAATAATTATTATAAAGTTTATATGTAATAGTAACACTCTTTTAAATACAATGTATAGTTTTAAAGTGAGTAGTTATTTAAGTAAGAAAACAAGAGGAAAGGAAAAGGTTTCAATTTCTAGGAACTCCTTCCATACCACTTTATACTATTTGAAGAGCCAAATAACTTTTCGTTTACTAAAATCATATAAAATGTTACTTATTTTGTTTCATATTAATTGATTATCTTTCAATTTATATGATAATAATCATTTAAAATTTATTAAATATAAATTTATAAAATGATTCGGATTATATTATATTCATAAATATATTAATCCAAATAAATATTATGAATTAATATAATTGGGTTAAATATTTAAGTCAAATAAATATGGATTTAATTTAAGTCTAAATTAATTGATTGGGCTACAATAGATGAGCCAATTTGTTAAAGCCCAATTTCATCTCATTCTAGAGGCCCATCTTGGTGCCACGTGAACAAATGATGTGGCATGCCAAGTTAAACAAGAAGCCAATAAAATCATGACATGTGTCAAAAATGACAAGTCCGCTCCATAAAACCCATATGTCATGTCACTTAAGTCTGATTAGCCGAAGGGAATCCTATTCCAATCGCAACTCCTCTAATCTAAAACTATAAATAGGGGTCTCATAATTCAGAAAAGAGACAGAAAATTTGTGGTACAAACGCCATAAAATTCTCTATAAAGCTACAAGTTTAAGAATTCAAGTATTCAAGTTCAAGAACGATCAAGATCAAGACCATCAGATTCAAGAACAAGCTCGAAGTCCTTGAATTCAAGCAAAGGTCAAGATCAAGATAAAGTTCAAAGTTCAAATTCATCGAAGATTCAAGATCAAGCTTTAAAGCCCTTGAATTTATATTTGAAAAGGCAAATTCAGTGGAATCATAGAGATTGTAACACTCGCACTTTGAAATAATAAAAACGATTGTTGCTATAATTTTCCGTTCTTGATTATTGTTTTCTCGACGCGAATTTTATTGTCTACAAATTCTGGCACGCCCAGTGGGACCAAATCTGCCCTTCATCTCTTCTCTAATAAATCAAATCTGAAAAATTTGAAGCTACAAAGGTGGAAGAATGAGTACTTCAAGCCTCGTCTTTGAGTTTCATCGAGTCTACACTCCGACAAGCCTTGAAGCAGGGGGCATTTGTAGACATTGAAATTTTGTGGGACTCTACAAAACGTGTTCAATTTGAATTGGGACTCTAGAAGGTGTTCAGTTTCAATTAGAATTCTTGGAGGCTTCTCAACCTTAAACCCTATTTCATGCCTATATAAAGGGTACTAAATTCCCTTAAAAAGGCATCTCAAAATATTCCATAAACTCTTGGTTATTTTTAAAGATCAAGATCTCGAATATTCCGTAAATTCATGAATCAATCATCCTAGTTTGAGAAATACGCCACTAACATTCCTCGAATCATGGATAAATCTTAGGAGAGTAGAATCAAGGGAAAAACAGAATTGTACTCGCAATTTTGATGAATACAATTGTAATATATTTTATGTCACTTTAAAATATGTTGCAAACAATGATGTTTAAGAAATTATATATCAAATAATTAATTCATTCTTTATTTATATTGATGTACATTAAGATATTCAAAAAGTATTCATAATAGGAGTAAAATGAATTTTTTAAATTTAATTAAATAAGTAGGCAAATAATTCGGAACATATAATTTTATTAAGATAGCCAACTATATAGTAGGGATGGAAAAGTATATAATTAGAAACGTTCAAGTAAAAGCAAGTACAAATTTTGCACCTCGGTAGCTTGTTCTTATACTCTCCTGTTCCATCACCCCCATAAATTAGACTTGTTGACTTTGAAGATTCAATTTGTCAACTTTTGAGATGTAGACCAAGTCAAAAGTTTGACTTTTTTTTCTTTAATCCCTTTTTAGGAGCTTTCAATTATTTTTTCTTCCTAAGTTGATGATGACACCGCTTTGTTGGAAATTTCACAAATATTCAAGTGTATGATCTGAAGAGCGTACTCCCTCTGTCCCTAATTATTTATCAATTTTTTTTATAGTTACTTGTTCATTTTGACAAGTCAAGAAAGAACAATTTTCTTTTATTTATTATACAATTAATTAATTATTTTTAAAAAAGTTGAACTTCTTGAAAATCTGAAGTTTTTAATTCATTCACTCCATAATCAATAAGGGTAAAAGGGTAAACTCACTATGTCAATTATTGTTTTTCTTAATAAATATGTCAATTTAAAAATGGACAAATAATTAGGATCAGAGAGTAGTTCCCAGAAATTCTAAAGAATCATTGTGGATTAAAATTTAAAACACTAGGAAAAAAAGAGGAAAATATGGTACTTGTAGAAAATTAGTTGGATTTCATTTTCTGGAGTAATCATATAAAGTTGATGAGCAAGTAGCGGTCAAATTTTGCAACCAAAATTTGCAACCTTGGTGGCTTCTTGGTATCCACTCCTGTCCCAATTCCCATTATCCCCATAAATTAGAGTACGAATTTCATATTTTCTAAGGAGAAATATTTGGCAAATCCAAAGACATAGACCAAGTCATCAAAGTTTTATCTTTTGCTAGGTCAATTCACTCAGAAGGTCACTTAAGCCACAAAGTGATTTATGTCTTCATAATTCTCGTTCAATTTATAAAATTAATGAATAATTTATTATTTTATGTCTATTTTATACTTATTTTTAAATGTTCATTTTTCAATGTTTAAAAGACTTATACTCTATCTGTCCCTAATTATTTATTCACTTTTCTTTCTATAGTTGTCCCTAATAACTTATCCATTTTGACAAATCAAGAAAGGATAAAATAATTTTACCTATTATACCCTCAATTAATTACTTTGAAAAATGTAGAATTTCTTGAAAATCTTAAATTTTTAATTCATCAACTTCATAATTAATAGGGGTAAAATGGTAAACACACTATGCCAATAATTGATTTCTTAATAGGTGTGTCAATTCAAAAGTGAACAAGTAATTAGGAACAGAAGGAGTATTTAATAAGGGATAATTTGGTAAAATTGTATCTATTACTATTTTTTAATCTTTATTATAAATTAATAATGAATAACTATTGTTAGACAGGGAGATTATTAAGTACAACTACATTTAATGACCTTACGCATGGTTTTTTAAGCTAAAAAAAAAAAAAAGCCAATTCATTTTACCTTTGATGTCAAAATATCTAAGCTTCTACAAATGGAAATGCAAGTTAGACAACCATGGCTATTCAGAAGGTGCTACTCTTTCTGTTTTTGCATATACAAGTTCTCAATATCGTAGCGCAGCTTCCTGATTTACTATACGGTTCATGTGGTACCAATGGTAACTATACTGAAAATAGTGCATACCAGAAGAATCTTAACTCACTACTCTCTTCCCTTTACTCAAAAATCGATAACAACGGTTTTAGCTATGCTTCCGATGGCCAAAGCACCGACAAGGTCAGTGGTATTGTGCTATGTAGAGGAGATGTGGAGCCAGAACAATGTCGCAATTGTGTCAATAACATTGCTCAAAAACTTTTACAGTTATGTCCTACCCAAAAAAGAGCAATTGGTGGCTATGATGAATGTTCGTTGCAGTACTCGAATGATTCATCCATTTTAGAAACTACATCATTTTCTCTTCAATATTACTTTTGGAATACTGCTAATGCCACAAAACCCGAGGAATTTAACCAGGAACGGAGTAAATTACTGGAAAATTTACGAGATCGTGCTGTAGAAGGTGGCTCCTCACTAAAATATGCTACTGGTTATGCGACAGGTCCAGATTTTCAGTCTATATATGCACTTGTGCAGTGTACTCCTGATTTATCTCCTCAGAATTGCCTCAAATGCTCAACTGTGGCTTATGAAAATATGCCTAAATGTCCCTGCTACGGCAAGAGGGGTGGCAGAATCATTGTGTCTAGGTGCAATCTCCGTTATGAAAGTTCCAAATTCTTCGATGTGGCGTTGGAATCTCCTCCACCTGCAGGTAAATTACATCTTTCCACTTTGATTTGAAGACATATGTACCTAAGTAGATACTATAAGTTTAATTACCTTATTTAACAATTTAATTTGATTTAACCTGTAGACGAGATGGTTGCAAATATTAAATATGACAGAAGAGCAGACACATAAAAAGAATTAGATATACACATGAACGGATGTATTGAAACATAATTAGGTAAATAAAATATGTCATCTCGACTCTAAGTACAATAATTTCAGTTTTTTCCCGACTTGTGTGGAACTGAACGTAATTGTTCTTGTCTGTCTAACAACTTAAAACTTTAGATTGGAGGATCACACACAAAATTTGACTTGTGTTAAAGACGAGCATATTAAATTAGAGGTATAACAATATGGTATTTGTGATATTTAATATGTATGTGTAGTTTCTGAAATAACCTGAAAAGGGAAGATAGTAACTTATTTTCACATGAGTTGTTAAAAACTGAGAATATTATACTAACTTGAAGCATTTTTTTAAGGAAATGATGATAAAACAGCTCCAATGGGGAATGATGATGAAAAAGCTCAAACAGGGAATGATAATACAGCTCCAATAGTGCAGGATGATAAAAAAGCTCGACTCGTCATTATTATCATTGTGTCAACTGTTATAGTTGTTATTCTTACTGTGTGTATTTCTGTCATCTTAATGAAGAAGCGAAAGAGGAATTCTGGTAGACAAAATTCAAGGTAAGATAGCGTATAGTATTTGTATGATTAAGGAAAGTTGAATTTTCACTATATACTCTTTTTGTTATTACTACTACTTTGGTGAAGGTACACTCGGTGATGATATTAGCGATGTAGAAACCTTGCAATATGATTTTTCTACAATTAGAGCAGCAACAGACAACTTCTCAAATGCTAATAAATTAGGACAGGGCGGATTTGGTCCTATGTATAAGGTGATTAAACTTGCTTGATGCATAAAATGGACATTGACAATTCATACCACAAAACCACAACTTATTGAGGATTCGTTGTTGATGAGCTTATAATAATTGATTCTTCAATTTGCTCTCGTATTATGTTTCAGGGTAAGCTTCAAACTGGACAAGAAGTAGCAGTGAAAAGATTGTCAGCAGATTCAGGCCAAGGTGATCTAGAATTCAAAAACGAGGTCTTGTTGGTAGCCAGACTTCAACACAGGAATTTGGTTAGGTTACTCGGATTTTGCCTTGATGGAACAGAGAGACTTCTTGTCTATGAATTTGTTCCAAATGCAAGCTTTGACCAATTTTTATTTGGTATGTATTGCTTAATGTTTTGTCAGTGTAATTTGACATGTTGACTGCAGTAAGGTTATCTGCCTTATTTTAGTTCCGGAAAACTAAGTCCACAACTATGAATTGGGAAAGGCAATCATAATAAGTTATATTCTTCCTCTTATCTCCAGATCAAGTTAAACGTAACCAACTGGATTGGGAAAGGCGATCCAAAATCATAGGAGGCATAGCCAGGGGAATTGTTTACCTTCATGAGGATTCTAGACTTCGCATCATTCATCGCGATCTCAAAGCTGGTAATGTTCTACTTGATGCAGAGATGAATCCTAAAATTGCAGACTTTGGCATGGCAAAACTATTTACATTGGATGAAACTCAAGGCAACACAAACAGAATTGTTGGGACTTAGTAAGTTTAACATCTCTCACTAGATAGACTGTTATTTTTTGTATCATTATACGAAGCATTCTTTAATCATTTTTAGCAAATAAAAACCTCGATATTAAAACAAATTTTTCCTTGAAATGTTACCTGGACTTGAGAAATGGTTACCTCATTTTGGTTGAGCTAACTTGATTGTCCCTAAAAGTAGTATAAGTCGAGATGAATGGTCAAATAACTTTGGCTTAATACATATTTTGTCCCCTCTCTCAACTTATGACGAATTACTTCCTTTGACACACCCCTTTGTCGTAAGAAGATTTTACACATCAAATCTTTCTCCAATCGTGCCTAACTACCATGTTAGAGAATTAAGTCAGGCAATTTTTGTTTTGATTTTGCAGTGGGTATATGGCACCAGAGTATGCAATGCAGGGGCAATTTTTAGTGAAATCATATGTTTATAGCTTTGGAGTACTAGTCCTGGAAATTATAAGCGGCCAACGAAACATTTGTTCCAGAAAAGGAGATTATGTGGAAGACCTTCTGAGCGTTGTAAGTAACTAGCTGGCCAATCAATCAATTAAGTATTCCTCGATCAATTCCAAACTAGTTTACTAATTGACACATTCAAAAGAAAAAAAATTGCTATTTAGACCAACACTTTGTATAAACAATGCCATCACTTTTTTGTTTTAACACCCCACCTCACGCCCAGTACTTAGCATCTGGTGCGTGGACAATTTTGGGCAATTTTTGACCCACCTCACGCCCAGTGCTTAGCATCTGGTGCGTGGACATCTTTTGGGCAATTTTTGATTTTTTTTCTTTTTGGACCCCAACATCGGGTGAGATGGGCCCTACTCTGATACCATGTTTAATTAGGTCTTAGGTCTAACTCACATCCCAAAAGCTAACTCAAAGGGAGGAGGATTGCCCAAGCCTTATAAGGCATTAACCACCAATGTGAAACTTTTTTGTTTTAACAGAATGCATAATGTGAATCAGAGGTAGTATAATTTATGATATCGTGTGGGCTGATCTATCGCAGGCTTGGTTGAACTGGCGCGAAGAAACAGTTTCAAATTTGATAGACCCTATGCTGAGGGGAAGCACAGGACCTGTTGGTGACATAGTTTGATACATCCACATTGCTTTATTGTGCATTCAAGAAAATGTTGTTAATAGACCAAACATGGGTGAAGTACTTCTCATGCTCCGTAGTCGCTCTTTGAGTCTTCCAGTTCCACACAACGATGTAAACCCACAGATTTTACACTTTGGAGATGTCAATTCAACAATTTCCGAAAATAAATCAATATGTTCTTCAGGAAATCAGGATTTGATAACTGAGTTGCATCCTCGATAAAACATCCATACATATAGTGCTAAAACTAAAAGTCTCTCTGCAACCGTGTATCATTCATTTATAGGTAAACACCGAATGTGGATATGTTTTTACTTAATAGATTTTCTTATTTACTTTGCTATTTGTTCGAACCCAATTAGTTAGGGGTTCTTGCATTGATTTATCAATGATTCTTTTGTTGTTGGACTAATTTGCTAGTACTTATTGAACTTGTAAAAGTGGTGTAATTTTTCAATAGTAATGGAAATGTATTTTTGCCTCTATTTATTGAGACGGGTAAGCTGAAATTCTGAATAATTACAGATTTTTAACAATTTGTAAAATTAATAATTGAGGTATAGTTTTAAAATAAATAATACTGGGTTAGTTGAATTGATTAAAAAAGAAAATTCTAACTGAGCAAACATTTAGCAAAATATCATGGATGGCATGTTTGGCAATAATAATAATAATATTGACAACCATAATTTATGAGTAGCATTGTTCAAATATTTGATAAAAAGGCAATATATACCTTAGGATGGTCTTATTACCACAGTGAACTATTTTAAAATAAAATAAATATATTTTTAAAATCTTGTAAAATATAGGTGTATATAATTAATAATAATTGACTAATAGATTAAGAAATTTGACATCGCCCATTAATTATACGTCAAGTTTATAGATGATTAAGCAAACATATATTAGTTAATTAGTCATCATATTTATAGTTTTAGTTAATTATCACTCGCGACCAACATTCAGTGATAATTACATGGGTTAGGATTTCCAGTTTATATAATTTGAAATTTGTATAACTTTTGTATAATGTAATTTTATATAATATAATTCATATAAATGTTTAAAGTTTAGATGTTTGTGTTTGTATAAATTAGTTATTTCGAATTTATACAAAATAGCTCAATTATACAACTGTACCCATGAATTATGCAATCTCATCTGCAAATTATACAAATCTGCAAATTATACAAACGAGTCAGCTTAAACTGTAGCTACAACCAGAGGAGAATCCAGGATTTAGAGTCTGTGGGTGCCAAATAGACTTATCGATTAAATTAACTTTATATTTGATTAAATTATTCGTCTTTTTGATGTATATGATAAATCAATCAATAAAATATAAATAATAACATATTACAAATCCACACTCCACACTAAAAGTATGAAGTTAACAAATTTAAAACTTTCAATAATATTACTAATATTATAATTATTTATTATTCATTTACAATTGTCCTCGACGAGTTTTCATATTCTGAAAACGATCGATAATGACATCATTACAAACATTTGTAAATATATAACGCTCTATGTAACACACTAGACAATCATTTAAATATTGATTACCAATGTTATTCTACACTTCATTTTTTATGTGCTTCATTGACGAAAATTCCTACTCCACGGTTGCCGTAGCAATAGGTAAAATCAAAGTCAACTTTACAAGTAAATAAACAAGTGAATAAGTCTCCGCAAGATTTGCTTCAACCAATGCCTTTGCCAAATCACGAATTCCTTGCAAGTTGGAGAACTTGAGATTACCACTTCACATATGAATAATGAAAGTATCGAGTTGGTAACTCAAATCTCAAATTTTTCCATCATCAAACTCACTTGGATAACACTTTGCTAAAGTCATGATTTTACGTTTGTCAAAATTAGAGAACTACCCATCCCAAGAAGCAAATCACTACTCACTACATCAAAACGGTCATTAAGCTCTTGAAGTTGCACATCAATGACAACAAAAAAGGCTTCAACATGCAAATGATGCGCATAACTAACAACCGAAGACTTATGTTTTGACTTTCCGGAAAAATAAGACTCATCCAACTTGAGAATCATATCATACACATCACAAAATGAGGAAACATCATCCAACAAAGATTTTCATCCATTTTCCCTCAAAGGATAAAATAATTTAATTAATTTTATTTAAGTCTATAACAATTATAAAAAAAATAAAAATAACGTGACAATTGTTTTTCCTTAAAAAAAAAACTTGTTGCAACAAGCTCTCAAGCCTGTAGCCTTTTTCTTCTTCTTAAAAGAATGTGTGCGGATTTGAACCCGCAACATCAATCTTATAAAGTCGCCCTTTTACCGTGGCACCACAAGCCAGTTTTGTTCTCTGGGTGGCACGCTATACATTTATACAAATATTATATATATACCTATGTATATGTAGAGTTTCCGTAAAAGTTCGGGGGTGACGTGGCACCCCCACAATCCTTAATAGATCCGCACCTGACTACAACTCGTAAATATACAAACTATTGCTATGGAGCATAATTAAAGTTTCTTATAGTGGTTATTTATGAAAATAATAGTAAACAAATAAAATATATAAATTAGTCAATACTCCTTCCGTCTTTTTTAATTGTCATGTATACTAAAAAATTATTCTTTTTTAATTTTGTCTCTAATATTAATTATATATATATATATATACACACACAACATTTGTTATTAATTTTTTCTTAGTCGTGTGTTAAATCCTTATTATAATAACTAAAACGAAGCGGAGACGAAGGGAGTAACTTTCAACTTCACTAGAAGATCGAAGAATATTACTCGAAAGAAGCGGTCATTATTTTCCCACCTTGACGGCTTGTTATTATCCACTCATGTCACATCACTACCATAAAATAGAGTCGTAGAAATTCCATTAATTGATCTAGGGTATGTTTGGTATGAATGGATCTATTTTGTGCTGAAATATTAATTTCAAAAAATAAATGAGTTTTTAATTATATTTTGTGTTTGGTGTATAAGTAAAATAAAAATATTTATATATAATTTAAACAAATGATATGTGACGTAAGGACCCTGTGGTGGGCAGATAGGTGCAGGATGAGGTAAATATGAGATATATTGAAGGGTGAAAATAACACAATCTATATAAAGTATCATCCGTAGAACTTTATTTTTTTCTTCAAGAAAAATCATTTTTCTCCCTGTTATTTTTCTAGAAAAGATATTTTTCAAAAATATTCAGAAATGTACCCTTAAAAGTCAATTATTCAACCCAAAGATATAAACCAAGTCAAATGTTGGTACTATTCCTTATTAATTCCATTATACGTGACATTATTTCAAAAGAACTACAGTTTGTTTAAAGAAATTTGATATTTTCTTATATTTTGTATCTAAAAATAATTTCATTTTATACTTTAACAACCATACTTTTATTATACAAGATAAATGTTACAGCATATTTAAGATTATTACAAATAATTTTAAAAGTTCTTTTTCTTTTAAAATCTGAATCTAATCCAACCGAGTGTTAGTTTTGCAGCTAGCCTTCAAATATCAATGTCATAACTAATATGTCAGAAATTGTACTGCCAAGACAAATGTAGTTCACTACACCCCGGTCAATACGTTATCTCCAACTCTCTTCCTGTTCTAGGTTCTATTTTACATATTCAGCACTGATATCAAAATTTGCTTGTAACTTAAACAGACATAGCCATGGCTATTCAAAAGTGGCTACTCATTCTGCTTTTGCATATACATGTTCTCAATATTGTAGCGCAGCTGCCTGATTTACGATTTGGTTCATGTGGTGGGAATGGTAACTATACTGAGAATAGTACCTACAAGAACAATCTAAACACACTCCTCACTTCCCTTTCCTCAAAAATAGACAACTATGGTTTCTACAATGCTTCTATTGGCCAAAACTCTGATAGAGCCAGCGTTATTGTGTTATGTAGAGGAGATGTGGAGCTAGACGATTGTCGCGGTTGTGTCGATAATGTTGTTCAAAAGATTGCACAGTTATGTCCTAACCAAAAAGAAGTTTTCGGTGGCTATGATGGATGTATGTTACAGTATTCAAATCAATCTATTATAGATACTCCATCATTGTCTGTTCGATATTTTCTTTGGAATTCTGCGAATGCCTCAAAACCCGAGGAATTTAACCAGGAGCTAAGAAAATTATTGGAAAATTTACGAGACCGTGCTGCACAGGGCGGTCCTCTTCAAAAATATGCTAGTGGTGATGCGACAGGTCCAGATTTTCAGGCTATATATGCACTTGTGCAGTGTACTCCTGATTTATCTCGTCAGAGTTGCTTCGATTGCTTAACTGACGCTTATGGAGCCTTGCCTCGCTGTCCCTGCCTGGGAAAGACCGGTGGAAGAATCATAGGGGTTAGGTGCAACTTCCGTTATGAAATTTCCCGATTCTTTGTCGATGAGCCGTTGGAAGCTCCTCCACCTGCAGGTGAACACATTTTTATTGTTCCCTTTGCTAATCCCAATTTTGATGTGACTGTTGAAGACACAAGTCATTTAGTTCAAGTTTTTAAATGAGTAACACAATTCAATAATATGGTTGTACATTCAAATCTCTCCGTCAAACACCATCTATATATCAAGAAGAATTACTGTGTGCTTGACTCATAAAAGAGAATCAGGATCGCACTTGAGGTGGCATGTTGAAGACGTCAACTAAAGACAAGTGTTTAACATCAACAAGAAGAGTAAATAATAACGAGAACACAACACAAGCAGTTTACGTGGAAACCTCCTTGCTCAAGGGAGTAAAACCACGACCTGTCACACAGGATTTTCAACTGTTTTCACTAACCTTCCTTGAGCAAAAGTGAAACCCAGTTACAACCAAAGTGAGAAAAAGTTATTAATCTCACAACCAAGTAATAACTCTATTACTTGAAAAGCCTAAGCAGATGTCACTCTGCCCACTAAGCTATCACCACTAGACAACTTAGAATTTGACTAAGTAGACGCAGGTTTCCCACTAAACCACCACGCTTCGGATGACTTAGACTTTAACTAAGCAGCACACACAGCTGCCCACTAAATCAGTTAGACTCAACTGATTTAGACTTTTTCACAAAATAACTATCTGAATCCTTTATAGATGTAAGAACAGATTTACAATGAACGTGCAGAAGATATAATCCTAAGACAACTAAGCTTGCAGCTTTATCTGGTTTGAGTTGATCTTGAGGATGAATCTTCACTTTTGTATTAGCCTTTGCAAGAGTTCTTGAGAGTTTTTGTTCAAGTTACAAAAACTAAAATTATGACTATTGGACATAATCTTTATGAAGAATAGTCACAACTTTCGAAACCATGCCATTGGCTGAGGTTTCTGCCACAGTTGGAGACTGTGCACCAACCATCTGTACTTTTTCCAGCCTGACAGTTGAGTGTACATCTGCACTAGAGATCAGGTCCCTTTACAAGGTCCCTGGGTTTGTCAAATCATCAAAACTACAAATAACAGGCATGTTGAAGACATCAACTAAAGACAAGTGTACTTTGTATAACAACTTAAGTCTTTAGATGAGATAAAACACACAATTCAACACAACCAAAAATCTTTGACATGAGTTAGGGCTGGATATTGTAGGACCAATTGTATTTGTGATATTCAATAAGTAATATGCATAGTTTCTTAGTTATTCTTAAAAGGAAAGTAAGACAAGTGAATTGGGAACAGGAAGATAATATACTAATTTGAAGCTTTTTTCTTTTTGTAGGAAATGATAATAAAACAGTTCCAACAGGGACGGATGATAAAACAGTTCCAACAGGAGAGGATGACAAAACAACACGAACAATCATCATTATCGTTGTGTCAACTGTTACAGTTGTTATTCTTATTATTTGTATTGCTTTCATCTTGATAAGGAAGCGAAAGAGGAAGCTGGTGAACGAAATTCAGAGTAAGCGTAAACTATAAACAAACAATAATTCAGGAAAGTTGAATTCTTAAGACCATGTTTCACTAATTTGTTGTATGCTATTACTACTATGTTTGTGAAGGTACATCTATGGATGATACTAGTATTGCGGAATCTTTGCAATATGATTTTTCAGCAATTAGAGCAGCAACAGATAACTTCTCAGATGCTAATAAGCTTGGACAAGGTGGATTTGGTCCTGTGTACAAGGTAATTAAACTTGCATATTGTTGCATGATTTTAACTTCTATAGTACAAATTTTCTTTCCACTGACATATATAAGTTAACTTCTTAATGCAAAACACCCTAATTGGAACAAGAGTACTTGTTATAATTTCATTGTTCTAGTTCATAATTTTTCAATTTGTTTTCATTTATATTTTAGGGTAAGCTTCAAAATGGACAAGAAGTAGCAGTGAAAAGGTTATCAGCAGATTCAGGCCAAGGTGATCTAGAATTCAAAAATGAGGTCTTGTTGGTTGCCAGGCTTCAACACAGGAATTTGGTTAGGTTGCTGGGATTTTGCCTAGACGGAACAGAGCGACTTCTTGTCTATGAGTTTGTTCCCAATGCAAGTCTTGACCACTTCTTATTTGGTATGTACTGCTTAACTTTTTATCAATATTGAGCTTGAGCATCAATAAGTTATGAATTTAACTTATATACAAAAGTTATTCTGTCAATGTAATTCGATATTTTGTCTGGTTGTCTGCCGTATTTACCATAGAACTAATTGCACTTATAATGAGCAGTTGCCTGTAGTAACATTTTAAGTGACTTAGAATTAATTTTTTTTTTTTTATATTCTTCATCTTGTTCGCAGATTCAGTTAAACGTAGGCAATTGGATTGGGAAAGGCGATCCAAAATCATAGGAGGCATTGCTAAGGGAATTATTTATCTTCATGAGGATTCTAGGCTTCGGATCATTCACCGTGATCTCAAAGCTAGTAATGTTCTACTAGATGCAGAAATGAATCCTAAAATCTCAGATTTTGGCATGGCAAGGCTATTTGAATTAGATGAAACTCAAGGCAGCACAAACAGAATTGTTGGGACCTAGTAAGTTTTACCTCTCTCGTTGGATAGACTGTTATTAGCATTTTGCTAGGAAGGATTATTTAACAACTTAGCTAGAATAAAAGCTGCCTCCAGACAAAAGAAAATCTTTCTTTGAATTGTTATTAGAATTTTCAATATGAATTTTGCTCATCATTGTACTATCTTTAGGAATGCTTACCTCAATTTTGTTGAACTAGGACTTTGGTGGTGTACAAACTTAGTATTAATTATTCAAGATGATGGTTATATACCTAGAGTTTTGTTCTCAATTTGGTCACTACCAAAGTTGCAATCTCTAATGATTAAAATGAAGTTCAGATCTTCAGCCAAAACAGAGTTCTGGAAATGAATAAGCTAATTTTGATTTTGTATAGAACAAAAATATCTTCTTCTTTTCTGCATATGAACTCTCATTGTACAAAGAGGTTATCAGATATGATCTCGCGGTAGCAAAATACAAGATATAGGTCTTAACTCATCAAAACTTGTTGTTTGCTCAGCCAAGAATAGATCAATGGTCTAAGATGTTGTCTTCACGTTGCAGTAAGACATAACAACCCAATTTGTAGTATAAATTACTGCACAATGCTTTCGACTTCCTTGAGAAAATGTCCAAGATCATTAATGAAACATGTAGTTCTGACTTTCAACATCAAGTAGTTCCTTGTTTTGACAGCAATTTAGTTTTGCTGATCCCACTGTTTGGACTACTATATATGCAATGTTATATATGTTGACGTAATTCTTGTTTTTGTGTCGCAGTGGATATATGGCACCAGAGTATGCAATGCACGGGCAATTTTCCGTGAAGTCGGATGTTTTTAGCTTTGGAGTACTAGTCTTAGAAATTTTAAGTGGCCAAAAAAACACTTGTTTCAGAAATGGAGAATCGGTGGAAGACCTTCTGAGTTTTGTAAGTAACCCTGGCCAATCAATCAAGTATTAATTTTGAGAAATGCTGTTATGGTCAGAGAATTTCATCTTATTCTGATAATTGAACTATCACATTCACCTACAGGCTTGGTCGAGCTGGCGAAATGGAACAACTATAAATTTTGTAGATCCAATGCTGAAGGAAAGCACAGGACTGATTCGTGACATAATAAGAAACATTCACATAGCTTTATTGTGTGTTCAAGAAAGTGTGGCTGATAGACCAACCATGGCAGCTGTTGTTCTCATGCTCAGTAGCTTCTCGTTGAGTCTTCCAATGCCTTCAGGGCCAGCATTCTATATGCACAGTAATA
>JAJOOS010016685.1:0-21120 GCA_029582725.1 Solanum chiquidenum
TTGGGTTCTTGCATGAAAGTATTTCAAATGATGATTTATGTTAATATTGATGGTTTTAAGATCAAAAACTCCATGAACCCTTGCATATCTTGAAATCCGTATTTTGGGTCTAAAGTGGGTCTACTGATTATGAGCTAATAATGTGATATTAATGTGTAGATTGTTATGTGCTATTGATTTATGTATTGTTCTATATTGAAATATGAGGGATTGATGCTCAATTGTGTTATATTGGATGTTGGCCTTGAATGGGCAATTGTGACCTAAGGTCTATGATGATGATGAAGTTGTGAATAGATTATTGATTCTAGTATTTTGTCTGTATATGTTGTAGATGTTAGAATTGTAAGGTTTGATCCCTTTGAAAGTGGGGAGGTGTTTACTTTATAAGCATGTTGTGATCAAGGCCTTGTAGACAAAATTGGATGATTGTTGTTTTGAGTAATGTTGATTATGTGAAGGTAATGTGATATGATGTGAATTTGTGTATGGTCTAAGAGTATGAAAGGTGACCTTGTGTAGAGTCTTTTTGTGTTATGCTTGGTTGTTGTCTTCTTTGAATGACTTATAATGAAGATGAGGTTAGGATGGGCTATGTTTACCTACTCTCACAGCTAGTGAAGAATGAATGAAATAATTGGAGAATGAAATAAAAGAATGGGAGTTAATGCTAATGAATGAAAGTTGGGTCTATTGTAAGGATAGTCTCATAAAGTACTCCTTTAAATGAATGGGTTCCTAGATGAAAGGTTTTCTCATCTTTGAATCCAATAGCTTCTTTAAATGAATGAATGAGGGTTAGGATGGGTATTCCTTCGTGAGTTGAGATGAGAATACTTAGTAGCAATCCTTATCCCTATATGAATGAATGTTGGGATAGGGTGGGTACTCCTTCGTGAGTTGAGATGAGAGTACTTAGTAGCAATCCTTATCCCTAAATGAATGAATTAAATGATTTTCCAACTCTGTGGGGGAGTAATGTCTAGCACCGAGGGGATATGAATATAGGCGGATACTCATTCGTTAGTTGAGATGTGAGTATTTAATAGAAACCCTTAAGATGGGTGCCCCTTCGTTAGGTGAGATGTATGTACTTAGAATAATTCCTTCTATCCCTTAACTATGTGCCCACATAGGACTAGCTAGTGGTCTCTACCACGTAAAGGCTAAAAGAATGACCCTACCTTAGGTAGGTGGGGATCCCTCATCCGGTAAGGGTTACTACCGGGATTCCATGTCAAGCTCCATGGTCTATGTCGGTTAAGGCTCTTCCCCCACATTAATGAATGAATGAACTAGGGTTTCTTGAGGGTGTACTACTTAGGATAGGTGGTGGAATGGGTCATCATCTAGACATTGCACATATAGACATTCAAGGGAGATATTGGTGTCTCTTAGTAATGATAATGAATGAATGAGTCTTATTGGGCAAATTAATGAAAGTGTTGGTCCTTGAGCATGCTAATGTGAAAGTGAGTCATAATGAATTGGATGTAAGTGCTTATGTTGAATTAAATGTATGTGATGTTCGTATGTCATTAGTGAACGAAGTTGTCTAAATGCATTAAGTTGAATGCACCATTTATGTTGAGGTGTGAATGGAGCTTGTCGTGTGTAGCCTTAAGGATCACTTGGGTGTGGTATGGAGAGGTAGTATGGACTGCCTCACCATGTCTTAATTAGGTGAGTCTTGGGATGACATTTGATGAGTGTTCTAGTTTTATGAAGTGACTTGTTGGCTTATGTGCTTATATGTCTTATGTGATTAATTGGTGAAGGTTGAGGTATGCATGGTAAGTGCAGTTTGTGTAACCTTAAGGTGGTGCCTTAGTGTGGGTGATGGTATGGGACGTTGCCCATACATTGCACAAAGCTATTGCTTAAGGGTTACTTAAGGTGGATGTCCAAGGCAAGAAGGTAAAGGTAAATGGGTTATGTATGTTTATGAGGTATTGTGAAGCATATGACCTTGTAGCGTTGGTTGTGACTTGTAAGGTGCCTATTATGTTGATGTTCATGAGATTTTATCAAAATGGCATGAAAGCATAACTTCCAAACAAATGTCCTTTTTAGCATGTTTTGCATATCCTCATACTTAGTACGTGTGTTGTACTAACGCCTTTCTTCTATTTTACTACAAGTGTAGGTTGTGGTAACTAGGAGGAGATTGTGCTTTGGAGTTGCTTGGATTGCTTCACTCTTCCAAGTCTTTGGTATGTCCTCAAGATTCGAGGACTATGTTTAGAAGTTTCTTATTCATTGTAATAGGAACTTAAGTTTCATTTCGTTTGTAAAGGGCCGTGTCCCTTAGTACGTTTTAAGTTCTAGTCTAAGATTGGGTAAAGAGACTTAGTATTCCGCTTGCGTATTGATGTTTTCAAATGTTGATGACTCTTGAAATCTTATGGTTTTATTGAATAAAAGTTTTAAATTCTTAGTGATTTTTATGATCTATGCAATGAATGAATGCTAAGGCTTGTATAAGACCTCCGAGAGGTCGAATACTCATGTAACGGCTAGGGGGTGCTCTCGGGCCGTTACAAACTTGGTATTAGAGAGGAAGGTTTTAAAGATTACTTTTAGGTTCAAAGTCTTGAAAGCCACGTCTAGTAGAGTCTTCTTCATCGGTGTGAGTCGCGACACATCTATGAGCGATAGGCTATAGGACGATAGAAGTTTCACTTTCTTCATTACTCTTGTGTCGTGCCATAGAGGTTAACCCCATGTGATTTCTCTCTTTATTCCCTTGTCCGGTGGTCTACTAGATGTGATTACTTGGAAGGGGTGATATTTCAAGGATTGAGGGAGTAAATGGTGAGTTTTGATGCTTATTATGGTTTATGACTAGATGAAATTATGTGAAAGTAGTTTTGGAAGATTGTGTTGTGAGGCCAATTATGGCTATGTGTGACTTATGAGATTTGAAGTATCATATTGGGAAGTTGCTTTTTTGGTTAATGCTTTGTAGGTGGCCTTGTGATAGATTGAAGTCCTGGTGTAGGCTTGCTCCTAAGGGGGGCGGGGGAAGATGGTGTGACTACCTAGTAAGGTAATTGTGAGAGGATAAATTTTTTATGAGTAGTGGTTCTTAGGTGGTACCAAATGATGTTGAGTGTGTAAACTCATTTCTTGGAGAATAGAGGTAAGACCCTTAATAGTGTAGAATCATTTTATGAAAGGAGTTTGAACATTTAGTCTTAACTTGCTCCGACCTTAGAATTTAAGGGTATGAGGTGGTGAAGAGTTGATTTGGCTCACCCCAAGTGAGGGATAATGTGCTCCTAGATGGGTTTACCTTCAGTGGGGGATGATGAGTTGAGTAGTAAGGTTGTTGATATCCTTATATTTTCCTTCTATTCTTATTCAAGCTAGAAACCAAGAGTTCCTAGTAGCTTGTTCATGTTTTGGAGTCTTGCATATGATTATGAGTTGCATTATCTCCTTATGTTATGTATGTCCTAGAGGATATTATGTTATGCATCCTCTTAATGACATTATGGTTAATTGATAAGGTTAGTAGTTGATTTATATTTCTCATGATTATTGTGCATTTAGTATGATATGTGTATTTGCTTCATGATTTGAAATGTTGATCATGCCTATGTGTGCTTTGAAAGTTATTGCATATCGGGCCTTACGATGAAAGGATGAGTATGTCCAAACATTGGAGAAGGTAGTTCCTCCATGTTGGAAATGAAAATGATGAAGTCTGCTTCATGAGTATGGAGAAGGTAGTTCCTCCTTATATGATATGAAATGATGAGCTTTTGTGTTTGATAAGTTGCTTAAATTGATTTATGAGATGACTAGTTGAGCATGCCTTAATGTGTTCTTAATGTTGCGTAATTGTACTTTTGAGAGATTGTGCATGATAGGCTTTGGAGAAGGAAGTTCCTCCAAAGAAATGAGAAATGATAAAGTTTTGTGCATATTGAGTGGTAGATGTTATTCCTACTTTCTTGAATTGCATGAAAGTCTTGTTGTAATGCGTTTTATGTGGAGTTGATGTTTCCTTCTTGATGTGTGCTGTAGTAATGATATTGCATGCTTGTTGTGGGCTGCTAGTCCTAGAGTCTCTACTCTATAATGTTTAAAGTGTCATTCGAGGATGAATGTTCCTAAGTGGGGATATTGTAAAACCCCTCAAAATGAAATAGGATAATTAGAGCTTCACATGCGTGTTAGTAGTTGATAAACTTGTATAAATGTTTGAAAATGAGTTTATAGGTCAGTTTAGTTGAGTTTGGAAGTCAAACGTCAAGGGACGACCAAGACATTTGGCAACTAGTCTTTTACATGTTGGTGTGTTCTAGTATGTTGTTCATGTTTTATGTGTTGTTTGGAGTCTAAAATCAGTGGAGGTGACCCTAGTGTCTTAAAAAAGGTTTTTAGGATAAAAAAGTTTGGGTACGACTCACCGGGACCACCCTAAGGGTCCCCGAGGAGGACCCCAACCCTTGGTCAAACAAGCTGCCAAGGCAGCTTGAAGTTTGCTCATGGAGGGAGCATGTCTGTTTCGCGGACATGTCGCGGACTCTAATGTCTTGAAATTTAATTTATGAAACTTGTGGGAACACCTCCCCGTCGCGAACTTGTTTTCAGAAAAAATCTGCAAAAAAAAAAACTCAAGTGTGACTTGTTTAAAAAGGTCCAGCTAAGTGAGAGGTAGTTTGGGTACTTTGGGGAATTATTATAAATGGCTATTCTACCTATTTTAGGGTATTTTAAGTAGGTTAAAATCCCAAAACCTAGAATTATACCTCATTCTCCAAATTGAACCTTCCCTCTCAAATAAATTTCTCTCTCTAGAACTCCATGGAAGACATTGATGAAGCTTCAAGTTAGGGGATGGGTTCCTACTGATTTCTCCTTCAATTCCTAAGGAAATTAATCACAATGGTATGGGGATTTTATCTTGGATTCTCCTTTCAATCAAAGAGCCAAATCAAAGTGATTTCAATGTTTTTTCAAAAACACTAAAAACCCAATTTCAATTCTAAGCTTGGGTTCTTGCATGAAAGTATTTCAAATGATGATTTATGTTAATATTGATGGTTTTAAGATCAAAAACTCCATGAACCCTTGCATATCTTGAAATCCGTATTTTGGGTCTAAAGTGGGTCTACTGATTATGAGCTAATAATGTGATATTAATGTGTAGATTGTTATGTGCTATTGATTTATGTATTGTTCTATATTGAAATATGAGGGATTGATGGTCAATTGTGTTATATTGGATGTTGGCCTTGAATGGGCAATTGTGACCTAAGGTCTATGATGATGATGAAGTTGTGAATAGATTATTGATTCTAGTATTTTGTCTGTATATGTTGTAGATGTTAGAATTGTAAGGTTTGATCCCTTTGAAAGTGGGGAGGTGTTTACTTTATAAGCATGTTGTGATCAAGGCCTTGTAGGCAAAGTTGGATGATTGTTGTTTTGAGTAATATTGATTATGTGAAGGTAGTGTGATATGATGTGAATTTGTGTATGGTCTAAGAGCATGAAAGGTGACATTTTGTAGAGACTTTATGTGTTATGCTTGGTTGTTGTCTTCTTTGAATGACTTATAATGAAGATGAGTTAGGATAGGCTATGTTTACCTACTCTAACACCTAGTGAAGAATGAATGAAAGAATGTGAAAATTAATGAAAAGAATGGGAGTTAATGCTAATGAATGAAAATTGGGTCTATTGTAAGGATAGTCTCATAAAGTACTCCTTTAAATGAATGGGGTTCCTAGATGAAAGGTTTTCTTATCTTTGAATCCAAGAGCTTCTTTAAATGAATGAATGATGGTTAGGATGGGTATTCCTTTGTGAGTTGAGATGAGAATACTTAGTAGCAATCCTTATCCGTAAAGGAATGAATGTTGGGCTAGGATGGGTACTCCTTCGTGATTTGAGATGAGAGTACTCAGTAGAAATCCTTATCCCTAATGAATGAATAAAATGAATGTCCAACTCCGTGGGGGAGTAATGTCTTGTGTAGCCTTAAGGATCACTTGGATGTGGTATGGAGAGGTAGTATGGGCTGCCTCACCATGTCTTAATTAGGTGAGTCTTGGGATGACAATTGGTGAATGTTCTAGTTTTATGAAGTGACTTGTTGGCTTATGTGCTTATATGTCTTATGTGATTAATTGGTGAAGGTTGAGGTATGCATGATAAGTGCAGTTTTTGTAACCTTAAGGTGGTGCCTTAGTGTGGGTGATGGTATGGGACGTTGCCCATACATTGCACAAAGGTATTGCTTAAGGGATACTTAAGGTGGAGGTCCAATGCGAGAAGGTACAGGTAAATGGATTATGTATGTTTATGAGGTATGCTGAAGCATATGACTTTGTATCGTTAGTTGTGACTTGTAAGGTGCCTATTATGTTGGTGTTCATGAGATTTTATCAAAATGGCATGAAAGCATAACTTCCAAACAAATGTCCTTTTTAGCATGTTTTGCATATCCTCATACTTAGTACGTGTGTTGTACTAACCCCTTTTCTTCTGTTTTACTGCAAGTGTAGGTTGTGGTAACTAGGAGGAGATTTTACTTTGGATATGCTTGGATTGCTCCACTCTTCCAAGTCTTTGATATGCCCTCAAGATTCGAGGAATATGTTTAGAAGTTTCTTAGTCATTGTAATAGGCACTTAAGTTTAGTTTCGTTTGTAGTTCCACTTGCGTATTGATGTTTTCAAATGTTGATGACTCTTGAAGTCCTATGGTTTTATTGAATAATTTTTTAAATTCTTAGTGATTTTTATGATCTATGCAATGAATGAATGCTAAGGCTTGTATAAGATCTCCGAGAGGTCGAATACGCATGTAACGGCTAGGCGGTGCTCTCAAGTCGTTACACCGATATAGACCACACTAGCCAGGTATGGAATCCGGAGTCTATCCTACTCTGTGGAGGTTGTTCTACTTGTCAAGGGTAGAACTAAAAGTAACCCATGTTGGCACATGGTTTAAGAGATGTCCAAGGATGTTCATTGTGCCCAATCTCATGCTCAACTGGGCCACCATCCTAAAAACATCCACTCGGTGCTTAGCCTTGGTTTCCATAGAGTATTCAATCACATATGTACTAGAAAGGGTTCCTTTTCTAGTTCAACCAACTCATAGCACCTCTTCCCAAGAAAGGCCCCATTTCTTAGTCATAGCCAATCTAGGTTCATAAGGATAGGTCATTTGAGTTTCTTAGATAAGAATTATCATGCCGTTCCGGTTGCTTCGATCGCTAAGTTTGTCATTTCACTCAAGAAGGGAACATCACCCTAAGGCCCATCCTTCAAGGTCATACATTTACTTAGGAAAGTTAGACTCATGAAAAAGGCACTATGCTTAAGTCTACCAATTTAAGTCTTGGCCTAGAATTCCTCTTTTAGCATTTATAGGAAGAGCTCCATTACTAAGTCATAGCCCAACCAAACATTTATATATATAATTAAGCTTTCATAACACTAGACAAGATACTCAAGTCTAGGATATGAGCTACAACATCATCTTATGAAGACTCATCATAGTCCATCATCACCACATATCACCATTTCAAGAGAGACATGCTTTCACATTAGCATAATAACACTTTATATAATATCACATTAATACCATTAGAACATTTTCACATTATAGCTTCACAAAAACTTTACATATAGCTTCATATAGGGTTTTACATATAGCCTCATATATGTATAATAACACTCATATAATGCCCTTCATGGCCTCAATTCACAATAATAAAATATTTCAACATTATACAACAACTTCACCAATGCCTTCATGGATACAATTCACAATAATACCACACGAGAATAAGATATAACACTTCCACCAAAGGTGGATTCAACCTACCAACAACAACCAATTCAATAAAGAGAGTTCAAGCTTTCTTACCATAATCCAAAGCCATAGCCAAAATCACCAAAATCCAAGCAATCACCAATACTTCACCCATAAGGCTTACCACCCTTAACTCACCCATTATCAACAATTAATCATGAATAAACATTAAACAACACAAGAGATATAAATACAATTTACTTTACACATACTTCCATCAACTTTGAATTTATAAAAATAGACCCACTTCATAGTAAATTTTAGGGCACTTGGAAAGACATGGGTTCATGGAATTTTCTTTATTTAAACCATCAATAAACATCAATAATAGCATAAATCATCATTAAAAATCATTTAATACAAGAACCCATGCTTAGAATCGAAATTAGGGTTTTTGTGTTTTTGGAAGAACTTTGAAAACATGTGGATTGAGCTCCTTGAAAGGAAGAATAATCAAGGATGAAGGATCCCCATACCTTAACCTTCATGAATCCCACGAAAATTTAAGAAGAAACACTTGAAAATCCTCAACCCTAGCTTGAACTTGACCTAGCCCTTCAGTGGAGTTCTAGAGAGAACTTTTTAGGACAGAAGGGTTTGTTTTTGGGAAGTATGAAGAATGAATTCTAAAATACAATATAAATGTTTAAATACCTTTAAAATACTTAAAAACATTTAAAACAATAACCCACATATTATTTAGGACTAGGGGTGAATTTACCAACTCACCCCTAAGTTGGTCGTGTCCCTTACAGCTTTGCAGGTCCATTCCACGCCCACCAGACAACGGACTGTGGCCTGGTCCACGCCCCGTCAATGGGGTCCGTGGTTTGGGACTGAGAGTAAAAAACTTATAGGCACTTTCAGGCCTGGTCCACGCCCAAGACCCACGAGCCATAAATGGATCTACGAGCCGTGGTTTGGGGCCGTGGATCATGCTGCCCTGGCAGCTTCTTGGCCAAAGATGGGGTCCTCGTCAAGGGACCCTTGGATGGTCCTTGGGGATTCGTACCCATACGTCTAACCCCTACACATGACCAACTACACATAGGAACCATCACCACATGTTTCATCCTCAAACAACACATCAAACTTTGACAACACAACACTAGGACACACTAGCTCCCAAGAATAGTTTCCGAACGTCATGGTCATCTCTTGACGTTTGACTTCAAAGCTCTTTACACTAAACATCTAAATCCCAAATTCATCAATTAAACAAGTTAACCACTGCTAAAAAACATGTGAATCTCTAGTTCATTTTATTCCATTTTAGGGTTGTTATAGTAGTTCGACCTTCATTTTTGACTTGAGATGAAAATTTGACTTTTTTATGAGATATTGAAAGTGAAGTTCAAATTTTGTTGGGAAACTAAATACTCAAAGAGTATTTGGATGCACTTTCGATAGTGAATTGATATGTATGCTTAGGGGTTCTAGAAAATTTCAAAAGAGTAGTCTAGAGCATCTTCAAATAAAGCAACTTATCCACACAAGTAGTTATAATACATAAATAAATATTGTATGCTCTAAACAAATATGTGAGGCCTTTTATGCCAAGGGTAGGCCTAACGATTTGAAGAATGTATAACGTCATTTCAAATATTCCATTGCCCAAAACCCGAATTTATACAAGTTTTATGAATAAACAGAATGGGGATACATAATAGGGAAAATGGGATATAAGTAATCAGTCCCACACAGGTGTACCGGCCAAAGCTATGCCTCCATATAAGGTCCTTTGATCTTGCTTTCTTGACATCTCTGAATGCCAACATCTTCAGATGCAATGGTAATTTGATCCTTCTTTGACTCGAACAAACAACTAAACTCTCAACCCCAAGAGACAGTGGTTTGCTAAACAATGTATACATCCTTCAAGTTTAAAACACATAAGTATGATTGTCTTTTATTGACCAATGGGCCAAATAGACACAAGTGGGCTTTTAATGGGCCCAACACGCCTTGTGTGTTGGGTCAACTTAGTTCAAATGCACTCAATCTGGGATTTGGTTTCGCTCTATGTTAGTTGACTAAGAGTGGCTTATGAAAGACCGAGAACCCAAGGGGAAAACTTAGGTTGGAACTCACGACAACCATTGGACGCCTGACGTACCAATAAATTGCCGATCATTCTAGAAAAGGGTCTAGTATAAAAAGTTGGGCTGCGATTATGTCGAAACCGTTCTTAGTCTAGTATACATACAAGTTGGAAAGTGCCATGAATGCAATGACAGTTATAGCAATTTAAACACATTAAGCACAAATAAATAATTCAGTAATTAATAACGATTAGTCAAATAGTCAAATCTTGTGGTTAGAACCTCATTATATCCCCAGAAGAGTCGCCATTTTTGTTATGCCGTAATTTTACTATCTTTAGAAAAAATCACGTTTTGAAATGTTCTAAGTATAAAATAATTTGAGAAAAATACTTAGAAAGAGTCTCCACTTAATTTTTAAAAGAAATTAAGAAAACTTATAATTTAAAAAGTCTCTAACAGATTAAGTCCTTAAAAATTTAGAGCAAAAAGGTACAAGGTTCCCATTTACACTTCAAGAAGGGGTTTAAAGCATTTGAAGTGCCCGCTAACACATGGTTATCCTACAACTTGACTAAAATATATATTTTGACTATTTTTTAGGAAAATGATTTAACAAAAAAAATAGAATAATTTACAACATTCAATTAACTTTGAGAAAATAGTTAAATAAAGAACATTCTTCAATTTTGAAGAAGAGAGACGTTAATTATAAGTAAATAGAATTTTAACAAAACTAGGTTAATTAAAATTTATTTTTTGAATTATATTAATAATAAGTTGACCCAATTTGATTAATTAAAGCATAAAAACTATTTTAAATTAATTGAAGAATAAATAAAAAAATTTTGCTAAATATATTCAATAAAGTATAAGAGTTGATAAAAAATGAATTTTATTAAAATAAATTATCATAAATAATATAGTTCATCTTTTGGGGAATTTAATTAAGTTAATTAATAATTCTAAAGTTAGAGTTGATAAACAATAAAAGTAATTACAAACAAATAATAAAGAGAGGGAGAGAAGAATTTGGGCCTTTTTGGGGCCAAATTCGCTACTACTTTTGGGGTTTAATCCAATTCCAATTTTTGTATACATTAGTTGTATATCAGTATATATTTGATGTATACAACCCATTTTTCTGCTTCCGAACATATGTGTTTCGCCTCCGCCCTGTTTTCTACTTCCGAACCCAATTTGGAATTCATACATTTGTTTTCCATTCCGGACATGGCAACAAAGGAGAGGACTTGGAATAGCTTTGAGCCTAAGTGGCCCAATTCATATGCAAAGGGGTTGGAGAAGAGTTCAGTAAACTCAGCCAATGATGCCATACATAGGAAACAAAAACAAGAGTTAGCCAGCTAGAAATATTAGGGCGGAAATGATTCACTCACAAACTCCTAA
Organism: Solanum chiquidenum; assembly: GCA_029582725.1. Classification (NCBI taxonomy): domain Eukaryota; kingdom Viridiplantae; phylum Streptophyta; class Magnoliopsida; order Solanales; family Solanaceae; genus Solanum; species Solanum chiquidenum. The sequence goes on from JAJOOS010016685.1 coordinate 11,292, forward strand.
AAATATAAAACTGGAGCTCAAAACATATATAACAAAAATTTCAAACAAGCAAAACTATGATGGTCATAAAATAAATCTCCCTTGGAGCATAATGCTATCACCCACCCATGGAGTATGCCATTTAGTTAATAACCAACGAAATTACCCTCACACAAAAATCCCTTAATAATATATCTGAGCACAGAGATACTTATCCTTGAGTATACATACAAAATTAGCCATTATATGAAATATATATATTTATAGATACCTATCACTAAACATCTATGTAGACTACACCCAAAACATGCATATTAACCCACATATCACAATATTAGACTAATGAACATGGATATTCAAAACAGAGAAGCTAATCAATCAGGCAGTAAGCATAGGACGAGGATATAATAGACTTATTAGATCCAAGGTTCAAAGTTAGAAAAGAATTAAATTTTTAATATGAGGTATTTTTGAACTAAAATAGTGAGTAACCGGGTGATTCGAAGAACATGGAAACATATATTCATCTTATCAAACATATATTCCAGGTTGCTCTCATCACGATGTACATTAGATAGAACAAAATTTCATTAAACACAAAGATTAAAACATGAATCCTATGTGAAAAGAGAGGTATTGAGCTATATGAACTAGTAGCTATTTCACAAACTTAAACTAACATATGAATAGGAAAAAAAACGAGGTGTAGGCAAAACAGATTCTATGAAACGGGCACAACAAATAAACTCAAAACAATAGCAATGAGAGAATCACAAATAACATACAAATACCGACTCTTTAAATGCCAAAAAAGAGACAAAACTGATCCAATGGAGATTCACAGACTTAAAAATGGAATTAAACTAATAAAAGAAAAATAACCGAATTGCTCAACAGGAAGTAAAACAGAGTAATCTGGTATCAATAATATCAAATTAATTAGTACATCGGGAATATATAATGATATATATAAGACAATAAAATTTTACCTTTTTTGGGGCAGCAACTGACATGACAAGGTTGACCGTGAAGCTTTTACACCACTATAAGCTTAACTCGAACAAGAAGATAATCGATTCCGAATAAAAACTAGCTCTCAAAAAAAAAACTTCTATTTTTTAGAATGTAAGAATCGCTTCTCTCCAATTTGCAAACTAGATTTGTTTTTTGAGATTTTTATAAAACTAATTATTTTAAATAGTTTGAAGTTGAAGAAGCTTAATGATTAATTTATAAAGTGGAGGTCCAAAATTGGGTGTCAACATTGCTCGATAATTGATTCAGTCTATCTCCACTCAACGATGTAGTTAGACTGCCAATTAGAGTAGGTGATTAGAGGCCGGGAGACCATGTTCTTATGTATCACACTATAAATCAGTGATTTGATAACTAAGTGACGTCTATTATATTATATAATATGCGTGAACCCAAAGTAGGATGCAACCCTGGAGTTTTCCAAGCCATTGTTTTAAATCCAATTTGAAATTGAATCATATTAGTTTACTTAGTTACTTTTAATAATTTCTCACTCAGAATAATCCATCAATCTTTCTCGAAACACTTGCGTTAATTTATTGTTATAGAAGGAATCAAAGATAACCTAGTCTTAAGTCTCTGTGGGTACAACATCCTGCTCTTAAAATAGATACTTTATTTCTCGCATGACCACGTACAATTGCATGTGTATTTGAGCGCAACAGTAGACAGGATGACTACGATGACTACGATGTCACATTTCCTGCCAGTTAAGACCTCTTATTGAGCCAAGGATTGTTTAACACTTACATGGTGCAGTTTTTGAAATTTCATGGATTTTCATTATCCATCATATTAAATAGGGGTACTCAGTTCACTTTTATGTTTTTATTTTTTTATATTATAAAGGTCCTGGTACTTCGGTCAAGCATAACATAATTTTTCACGCTAAGACAAATATGTAGACAGAGCAAACTATTTTGACCGTTGAAAATCTATTAAAATCTTGTGTGATTGAATTTAAAGGTAGTTGAGATGATCACTTGCCTCTTATTGAGTTTACTTACAACAACAGTGACAACTCTAGTATTCAAATGTCTTTGTTTGACGCACTCTATGGTAGGAGGTGTAAGTCTCATATAGGGTGGTTTGATATTGACAGGCTTTGATAGGGCCTAAATTAGTTCTTGAGGCTATGGCGGAAGATTAACTTATTAGAGATAGGCAGAGAATAACTCGATGTAGAAGAAATTTATGCAAATTTTAGGAAAATAGAGCTTCACTTTTCTGTAGATGATTGGGTATATCTTTGAATATCACGCATGAAAGGGTGATTAGGTATGCTAAGAAAGGAAAAATAAGTTCCATTTATGTAGGTCCTTACCAAATTCTGAGGTGTTTTGGTAATGTGCCTTATGTGTGTGATTTACCTTTAGAGTTAGCATAAGTGAATCAAGTGTTTCATATATCCTTGTTGAAGAAGGGTATTGATGTAGAAAATTCAATTGTGTCTTTAGAGAGTATTGGTGTGAATGATAGTTTCTCTTTCAAGAGATCCCAGTTTAGATTCTTCACCATTAGGTTCGTAAGTTGAGGAATAACGATGTCATTTTAGTAAAAGTCCTTTGAAGGAATTAATTAGTTGAGAAAGGTTCTTAGGAGGCAGAAGCTGATATGATGGAAAAGTAAACACCCCTCATCTCTTTCCTTCAAGTTAAAGTGCAACATGAGGTAATAGTTCCTTCATTGTACTAGTTTAAGATTCATGTCTTGCAGTTATTCTCATGTCTCAGTAATCATGCATGTTAATAAAATTAGCTTAAACTTGATGTTTTAGTTCAAAGTCAGACGTGCCACTCCTTCAGTTTTATGTGTTTAGCTTTTAGTATTAGGGTTGAAGATCTTTCCCTACTCTTTTATAGCATATTTTAACCCCATTTGAGGATGAATGTTTCCAAGGGTTAGATATTGTATTACCTCGAAGCGCCTAATTCAAATAAAAATTGGAAAAGTGCACAAAAGATCTGAAGTTTGTTTATTTTTTACATTTATGATAGGTCTTTATGGTTCGTAAAAGGGATTATGACTCATGGAAATGAGTTCATAGTTGATAATTCAAATTTAAGGAAAGTTGCATAGTTTTTACGATAGCGTTTATGAGCCATGTTTGTTTTATGAGTCGTAGCTACAAGTCATAGAATATTTTTAGTAAGTTTGAAGCTTGGCATGAATATAACAAATAGAATTATTGATCATAAATTAGTTTAAGGGTCATTGATAGGCCTCCTAGACAAATCCTAAAACCTCAGAACTTCAAAACCCCTTACTGTCTTTTATGAGTCAATAATATTAGTCGTATAATGGAATGCGAGTTGTGCTTGTGGTCTCACAGACCAGACATTAGAGAATTTGTATTTAAGTATATTTTCTTTTACGAACAACCAATATGGGTCGTATAAGAATGTACGAGCCATAGATTGGGTTTGTGGTTCAATCACTACAACAAAAATACCTTTTAGCAGCAATAAATATAGACATTAATAAAGAGTGCTAAAGTCTTTACCATTATTAGTTAAGTGTCATTAGAACCAATGCCGCTAAAGGCATTAGGACATATACAAAGAGTGCTAATTGCCGCTAAAAATATATATTTAGCGGCAATTAAATTATTGCCGTTAATTAATTACCGCTAATGATCATTTTAATGTACTGAATGTTCTGAAACTCAAGAATATTACATGTATTCTATGAGTAGGCTCTTATGGCCCTTAAAAGGGACTATGGCCCATAGATGCTGAACATAGAGAACTTCTGACAAATTAGGGGTCTTGTAATCTTTTCTTACCTTTTTAATTCCTATACTATGTCATTTTAGCCTATTCTAAGCTGGTTTGATTAATTTCTAAAGACCCTAACCTTTCATTCTCTCGTAAAAACTCTAAATAAAATTTCTTCTCTTCCAAGTTTTCTCACAGCGCAAGAACAAGGGATTCAAGCTTCGGGCATTCAGATAGAGATTCAAGTTAGGATTTAATTCAATTTGTGTGGAATCTTCATCAATGGGTCTCTCTTGACCCATTTAATCTCAAAGAAACCCCAATTTCATCAAGTAATGATTTCTCAAAATCTAGGGCTTCGTGATCTTCATGGGATTTTAAAGAACTTTAGTTCTCTTTCAGGATTAATATTAAATTGCATGAATTGATTATAATTCCATGTTTTCAATGATATTTTCATGTACCCATAACATCCAAGTATATTCATGATCAGAATTATGTTATTTTCAAATCCATTTCTCAGATTATTAGATTTTCATCAATTCTAATGGTTTCTAATAAAGTATATCTCATTATATAGATATATCGTGATTTAGATGCCTTCGATTAACGTATCTTTCAAATTATATTTAGCTATCATGATATATGAGCTACTCGGTATTTTATCAGTAAGCAATGTGATTTAGTAGTACAAAATATTACTTTTTCTAGATTTATGCATGTTCACAGTGGGAGTATACTTAGAACCGAGTGGGAATTTGGGATAAAGGTTTATGTTTAGCGTCAGTGTGATTTACGTAGAAATCCCTAAGTCCCAACACTACATTCCACCATAGGATTAGTCTTTATAGACTTTAGAAAGAGGATGTACCTTTAGCTCAGATATTGTGGTCCTTACCTTGGCAAGTATGGGCACTCCATGTAGTTTCTCACATGGTTTATGTTGGTTTTATTATCTCACATGAATCAATATGTTTTCAGATTTAGCATGACACCGTACATATATATTTCATATAAGTATATCTTAGTTTATGTTATTTTACTTGGTCATTACATCAACATGTTTTACATATTCAGTATATTCATGCAGATATCATGTTTATTGTGCATTACCTCATACTCAGTACATTCAAATAGTGGAAACATAGCCTTTGCCTCTATTCTTGATAATATAGGTTCTAACGCTCATCCATAGGCCTGCGGTTAGTACAAAACCCCTCAACTAGCATGCATGTAGGGGAGTCCTCATCTATCAGCCGAAAACCATTATATTTTCCTTCAATACTTTATTTCAGTATTAAGACAGTTAGAGTGAGATAGGGGTTTGTCATAACAATGGTATTAGTAGAGGCTTTCACAGAGACAATTAGATTCTGCTTATGTTATTTACAAAATTCTTGCTTAAGTTCTATGATAGACTATTTCAAACTTTACGTCTGCATTCATTATTTTTCATCTTACAATTTTATGTTAGTTTCATTCCATTCTATGAGGTTAACTTCTAGTAACTTGCGGCTTTAAGCACCGTGTCGCCTCTATGGGTTTCAGGGAAAGACACTAAAGAACAATGGTGTCTTTGGGACTCAATGGGTAAGCTATACTCATTGATGAACTCCTATATATGTATTGTAACATCCTGCCTTAGAAAGAGCTAAAATCATAAAGAATTATTTTGGAAAGAGCCAAATTTGAAATTTTACAAGTTAAGCTTAAGTTGCGAGTTTTGGGTCAACTTCAAACGACTATAACTTTCAGTACTCAATGGGTTAGGTGGACCATAAGATATCAAATGAAATATCTTGGAATCATCTTTCCAACGCCAATGAGTTTGCTAATTTTTGAGCTCGTATGAGTGAGATATGACTATTTGAAGTTGGATTGTCTATTTAAGGAAAGTTACCCGCATTTAAGAGGGGTATTTTTGTCTTTTCCTTACCCTATCAGATTTAAATCGTTTTTAGTAAATATTTTGGGGTCAATTATCATTCTGGTCAGTTTTATAATCCTAAACTATGCTTAGGGTTTTAGAGGAGAACTCAAGAAGAGGAAAATAGAAGAAATGGAAGAACGAACAAGGTTTTCGCGAATTGAGGATTTGTTTAGTCAAATTGAGCTATGTGAGTATTCATAGTGTTGGGTTCGTTCACCCAAATGCCAATCATGTTTTACATTATTTCAAACTTAAAAACAAAGAAAAATATAACTTGGGTTGCCTCCCAAGCAACGCCTTAGTTAACGTCGTGGCACGAAGCATGTCCTCATTCAAACTTCATTCATGGGGTTTAACATAGTGTCACTAGGAAACTCCTCTTGTTGTCTCGGGACTTCAAATATTGCATTCCCATCAGCTGGTGGTAGGCAAATTGCACTCATTTCTCCAGATTGGGTTGGGTTGCATACACTTTTAATATCATTGATACCATCTTGATGACCTGCCATGCTACCATTCACCTCTTCCTCACTCATTTCCTTTGCTTCAAATAGCAACACACAAAACAATACTACAAATAAAGTAAGTATCACTATAACTAACAAGAACAAAATTTAACTTAACTAAAAAATCTCAAGTAACACCACTCCTCAGCAGCGGCGCCATTTTGACTTCACGTATCAGGACACTACTTCGGTTCAAGTGCCAACGATCGCGTGTAGTGATATAACCCAACCAAGGATTGGGATCATTCCCACATGGAGTAGTTTTGAGAATTAATAGAAAAGTAAAATCAACTTCTAATCAATCATAGCTATAAATATTAACGAATAAAAACATACTAAATCTAAGGGGTGACGGAAGCGTCAATTATCAATGGGGGTTTGTATTAGCTAATTAACAAAAATGACAAAAATATAGAGAAACGAGATAGGGAGACGGGATTCTTGGGATGTGATAGGAATATGGGATAAAAGACATTATCAGGTAAATTTTATTGATAGTACATCACTGAATATTTGTAACTAGGCTAGACTTTAGTGGGGGTAAATTCTCTCTCAAGCAACTTACCCCAAATCAACTCGGTTTCTCTCGAACACCTAGTTTCCACTTTTAAGCACAACCTCCGCCTTAGCCCATTCACTCTCTCAAGCTGAAAGTGTGGGAGAGGGCCTAGGATTCACTCTCTCGAGCTGAACCCACGATGACCAAATAACCACCGGCTATCGATTTAGTAGTCTTAGTTTTAAAACCTCTCTCTCGAGCACGCAAAAAATAGTAAGATGAAATCGTATTTGCAACTACAATCTCATTAAGTTCAAACACAACTACTAAACGAAATAACATTTAAACAATGAATATACCAACAATAAGCAACACCCAACAGTAAATTTAACCCATATTCACAAAATCACACCCCAAGAATTGGGGTTTTAGCTAGACGTAGAGAAAACAAAGAAAATGATACCAAATCGAAGTAACATCAACTAGGTATGATTTATATTCACTTTAAACAAGTCTAAGATGAAGAATCTTCAACACCCCCTTCCAATTTCTTGGAATTGGAAGTCTTCAAATCTTCAAACTAAGAAAAATATTCTCTACTTGAAAACTTAGAAAAAAAAATGTTGTATCTGAAATTGCATACTAAAATAAAAACTCAAACTAGTACTTATAGTTGTGAAAAAAAGTGTTGCGAAGGATCACTCGGCGCAGTAAGTCGAGATCTCCAATGCACTCGGTGATCCACCCTTTGGTCTACTTCATCGCCTTTCAGTTCTTGCCTTCAGCATCTTCGCATTCTGAATCATTAGGCGATATAGTGCTGCTTCACGGAATTATTCGGTGACACTGCGACTGCTCTTTTTCATCACAGACTTGATCTTTTCCTTCAGGGCCCAGCACACTGGAACTTTGGGCGAGGTTAAGGCCTTTCGGCAACTCGCCAAATGCATTAGGCGATTCTCATGCCTTCTTTTCTTCGTCTTTTCAGCCATTTTGTTCCTTTTTACCAAGTAGTATCCATGCTTTGCCTCAAACTCCAAATACCTGAAACTTAAGGATTTACATCAGTTATTGAGACAAAATATGCATTGGAGGACACTAATTCTATTAAAATGAAGCCCTAAATGAGTCCAAATTGTGGACTCATCACAATGCATGGATGACATCCCATACTACCGCCCACACTTCATAGAACCTCTTGAGTAACCATAGCACCTAACTCACATTATGGGAATAAGCCCTAATCGATTCAAGATTCATCATTACAAAAGTTAATTTACTCATTATGAAAGGAATGTCGTTGGCCTATCGATTCAAGACAAAGCCTTAGGAGACTTCATTAGTCATTTATGAAAGGAATTCCATTAGCCTATCGATTCAAGGTTCATTAAGTCAAGATACATTTAGTTACACAAGAAGAGGATGGCCTAAGCCTACCAATTCAAGGTACATCAATCAAGATCACTTTCAATTACACATGAAGAGGATGCCCTAAGCCTACCAATTCATGGTATAAACACAATTGCATTATAGTCATGATCACATTACTTTTAATATATTCACAAAGCATGTACATAAGCATCATGATTATACAAAATCTCACAATTTTCCCTTAAAGGACCATAAAAAAATAATTCACCAACACAACTAGAATTTCTACAATTATGCATGGATAATAACATGATTCAAGTAATAAAACTGCTACAAGAACAATTCCATAATATTCATCTTACTACAATTCACCCACATCACAAACTCATAAATTAGGGTTATAGGGAATTCATAGATTCATGGGAGATTTTATCATAAAACAACAATTCATTCATAATATATGATAATTAAATCATTGAAACATTTTTAGGAAGAATCCATGATTTGGAGTGAAAACCCTAGGTTTTGGAGAATTTGCTTCTATGAAATTGAAAGTTTGAGGGCTTCATTGATGAAAGCATTCCATGAATCAAGACTACCATACGTTAGATGAATAAATCCAACCGAAATATTGTGAGAAAGACCCCTCCTTGAAGCCCTAACATGATTTTCCTATTCTTCTTCAATGGAGTTTTTAGAGAGAAGATTTTTGGAAAGGGTTAAGTTGGTTGTGATTTGAGTTTAGGAGTTACGAGGTAATGAGTTATTTAATAACTTAAAAAGTATTAAATAGGTATAAATAATCAATATAAAACGACCTCACTTCATAATAACTAACCTAGGAATTTACCAAACTAACCCCACCTTGCCTGAGACTTGGCAGCAACACAGGCACCACCTACGCCCATGCCCTACGGTCCTCCTCAAGGACCCTTGGTTGGTTCTTGGAGGGTCATACCTTGACATTTAACCCCTCAACCTAATTTTGGGACTCCATTTTACACTTCTAACCCCACATCAAACTCAAAAACTCTCACGTAAGGCTCTAGTTTCACCTACTAGTTTTTCTGAGTCGTAACATTATCTCCTCCTTGGGAACATTCGTACTCGAATGACACTTCTAAACACCTCTTGGAATTAAAGACTCAAGCATAGCAGCCCATCATGCATGAATATCAAAATAATGCACATTTCAAAGGAGGAAACATCAACTTCATCTCAATACACCCAATGCAACACAAAGAAGTAGGAACTACATCAACAATCCATTATGCATGAAAACTTAAACATTTCTCACATCATTGGAGGAATTAGCTTCTCCAACTCAAAATATGCTCATCATAACATCATGAAGCAAATTATGCAATTACTCTCAAAAGGACATTTAAGCATGTTCAACAATTCATCCCATGAAGCATATAGACAACTCATTCTAAATGCACATCAATCACGAGGAATAAAAATCATAAAAAATCATTTTCTCATTAAACATGAATTCATCAAGAACATGCATAACATAAGGAGACCATGGAAACACATAATCACACATGACTCCAAAAATGAAATAAACCACAAGGAACTCTTTGTCTTAAGCTTGAATAGGAATAGAAGAAAGAGATAAGGATATCTGAGCTCTCAACAACCTTGCCTTTGATATACCGTGAGTTTACGGTATTTCTAATACATTTCACTTACAAGTTGTGTGTGTCTAGGGCCTTTTAGTATTGGTTTTTATGTGTTTTTATCATATTTTGCAGGAAAGATGTTCAGGCGCGGAAGTAAAGAGACAGCT